>JABUQX010020836.1:0-2500 GCA_015478945.1 Trachelipus rathkii
AGAAGTCCAATCTGGCTAACGTATGCTGAGAGATCTGACTGTAGTTCTCCCATCTCCTGACTAACTGAATGGCCTGTATCCAACGTGAATTTCTGCAGTCTTAGTGGGAGAGAAGAAACCTGATTATACTATGAATTTTTACCATACGAGTCAATAAAAATAATGAAGCAGCAATAGTTACTGATACTATGTAGTTGATTCCAAATTCAAAGAAAAAGGGATTTCTTCCAGAACTGTCACAACCACCTCTTCTACCAATCTACAAAGATACCACAGGAAACGACAATCAACTAATTTATTCAAGATTTACCTGGCTTACCTCTATTTAACCAGAATGACTTTTAAAAATATTACTCATTCTGATGTGGAAAAAAATAGATACATAAAATAACAATTTATCACACTCATTCTACAATCATTCACATTTATTTCATTCAGAAGTGAAAGAGTGATGGATGCCGCGAAACAAGGAATAAGAGGATAATAAAGACTGATGAAGTTCCATAACATTGGAAGTCGGCAGAACAATTTACTCTACTACAGCAACACAATTTATTTCTCCTTGGTACACTCAAAGGTTGTTGATAAAATAGCATGTATGGTACATTGAAAAATACCCCCAAAGAATATAAAATATATAATTATATATACTTAGGCATGATACAAATCCACTAAGGCAGCTCACTCACATCCCTCCCACCTAAGTTTGTATCATATTTAACCCAACAATCCTATCCATCTATAACGCCGTTGTCATCACCCAATCATACTCTTTTACAACACCTCTACTCCTAGTAAACGGTTTCTCATATTCCTTCACCTGTTCACTGGGTTTCTTCCCACCTTCCGCTCTTTCATCGGTCTCTCCTACGTCATTCACACTTCCTTCCCTAGGTAATAGCTCAGACATTTCTGCAATCTCTTTCTCGATCTCTCTCATCCTAGCATTCGCCTTTATAACATTCATTTCATCCAATTCCACACAAAATTTACTCACAAATCATCTCACTTCCGTATATGCACATCACCTCATTCTAATATTCTCAATCCTACCAACACACTTCCCATTTTCATCCAACGGAAACTTGCAAACTGTGTAAGTACTTTTTCTCAAACTCTGCCCGTTATTCCCATTGTCCCACCAAAAACCTGATTTTGTACAGTGTTCACCCCTACCTCACTCACATTTACATTCCTATTCAGTCCAACAGCCTGACCACTAACCGGTTGAACCTGACTCATCACACCAAAGCTCAAGACCTGAGCACACTGTGGACTAATCTTGACTTGGGCCCCTTCCTAGGTTGCCTGCACCCTTTAAACATCTTCCAGCTGGGCACACCTTATTTTTCCCACACATGTCGTGACAAGTATTTCTAGGGGACCCACACATTCTAGAAAAATGCCCCTCGATACCACAGTTCCCACATACCGGTTGCCTCGCTCTTACTCCCTGTGGACAATCACGCACCCAATGATCCACACCTCCACATCTCCTACACCCAGCCCTTTGCGGGTCCGTACAGTTCATAGCCAAATGACCCACTTGCCCACAGCTAAAACAAGCACCAGTTGCCCATCTACATTCTGATATCATATGGCCCATCTTCCCACAACGAAAACACTTCACATCCCTATTTGCACTCACATTTTCTTGGTTTCCACGACCTCTAATCCCTTGACCCTGATTATACCCTTGACCTTGGTTATAGCCGCCATCGTTCCCTCTCGCATTCACATTTCCACCAACTTGACGACCAGCAAAATTACCCACACCTCCTGCATTCACCTGTCTTTCATCACCTCCAAACCCATAAAAATCCTCCAGAAATTTCACCATCACTTCGTAGGGGTTTGCTTTCAAGGCATCTCTATAAGATCTATACTGAGGGGGTAGTGAAGCCCTTTCATTCGTATATCTTTCCCTACCACTGTACACCTCACGTCGTTCATTCTCCTCTCGCTCGCCTTCAAACTCCCTATCTTCTACAATTTCCAGAACATCTTCCCAAGTCAATCGCTCTCCTGCCCATCTCATTTTCTCTTTCCTTCGCAAATTCACATATTCCGCCACCGAGGTCGGAACCGTCTCTAAAAACTTCTTCAACAATCTCTTATTCCGTCCACATCATCATCCCCAAACTTCTTTCTCGCCAAGGTTTCCAATCGATGTGCATACATATCAATCCTTTCACTCTTTCCACGCCTAGCTTTATCAAAATCATTCACCTTTCTATACTTCACTCCCGCTTTCACTCGCACAACCTGGTCCATTATCCTCTGTTTTACCACTTCATACTTTGGTTCACCCACACTAACAGCCTTATAAAATTCCAACATTCGCCCCTCTAAAAATTCGCCCAACTCTTTCACCCAAAACACCTTATTCTCATCAAACCTCCCGACAATAACCCTCATATTCCCTAAAGAACTCCTCAACCTCTTTCGTCCCATACACATTAAACTTATTAATTTTTGGAATATCCCGAATTAGCACACT
>JABUQX010020836.1:7500-25388 GCA_015478945.1 Trachelipus rathkii
CAAAAACTACAATAGCTACAGCGAAAAGGTAATACATTTTTGGTAAATCTTTGGTAAAAATTTTATTAGGAAAATGGTAAAAAAAAAATAAATAAAATAAGTAAATAAAAATTAAAATATTGATGGCTATTTTTTTTTTAAGGAGCAGGGGACAATAATTATATATAATTATTATTGTATAAGTCATTACCACGGCAATGGTAGGGGGCATCGAGCCGAACGTGGTGAACCACAGGGAGGGGACGTTTCCATTAACCCGTAGAGGGAGGGACGGAGGCAGGAACCCCCGCGCAGACACCCAAAATACCAAAAGAGCGGGGGTTCCGGAGAACCTCCCCGGAGGGATGGGGAATTTAGTCCTACCCCGTAGTTCCCGGGAAGGCCGAGAGACCCCACTCCTGCCATCGCGGTGCGTATTACCCGGGGTTTATTGCTCTCCTAGGAAAAGAAAAAAAAAAAGAAAATTTAATAGAAAGTCTATTTATATTTAACGAGTAAACACAATAAAAGGTCTCTAAATAGGCTCTTTAATCATATTTACTATAAATATTAGCAATTTAAATAATTTTTTTTTATTTTTTTAAAATTTTTTGCTTTTCATGTTTAAAATTTTACCAGAATTCCAAAAATGTATTTCTTTTTTTCGCTGTAGCTATTGTTGTTTTTTTGAGATTATATTTTTTTTATTCTTTTTTTTTTTTTTTTTTCTTTTTTTTTTTTTTTTTTTTTTTTACAATTTTTCCGCCCTAAATTGGGGACCACGCATTCCCAGCAAATGTTTCCTTTTACCCTAGTTAAGCTATTGTTAAAGTTTTTGAGATCATGGAATTGATTGAATAGCATATATAGTTGTCGCTCTCTAAACCAATTATCACCCTAATATATATATATAATATATATACCTATATATTATATATATATATATATATATAGATAAATTACATAAGATTGCGTATATAAAATATATTGTTATAGGATATTATAAATTCATAAATATTATATATATATATAATATATTATATATATATAATATATAATATATATATATATATATATATATTAAAAAAATTGGAAAATACTACATTACTATGCAAAAAAGAGCTTCACACACCTTCAACAATTAAATAGAATTTTAATATAATTCAGTATTAATAAAATGGATCTGCCAGAAGAGGGGAAAGTTGTTGAGCTATTTACTACATATTCCTTTGTTCATGGATAAGAGAAAAGAACATTTTCCACACCCTGTACTTCAAAATGCACTTTCAGTATTAAAGAAGTTACAGAAGCATTCAGAATTGAGCAAAAAATCTTCCCAGATATTGAATTTATCTTGCCGAAAGACATGTGCTGTTTTAAGTTGGAGGATCTGTAAGAATTGCTACTATAACCGACCTCGGACATTCTGTAAGGAAGAAAGCTTTAGTCCAATATGCTGAATCAACTGAATCTAAGTTAAGACGCAGATGCCTAAAGACATCACAAGTTGGGTGCGACAGATTTTAGATAGTAATCCTTCGTAGGGAACAATGTTCTCACACTATGAAACGGATGAAACCTCTGAAGTTCCTGACATTACAAACTATGACTTCTCGATACGGCCAAAAAAATGCGATCGGCTCTTGACGAAAGATTTAACTTATTTTAACTGAGATTGAATTAAGCCATATATATAATATATATATAATATATATATATATATATATATATATATATATATATATATATATATATATACTACTATATATATATATTTATATATATATATATATTATATATATATATATATTATATATATATATATATATATATTCTTGCTAGTTTCATCGCCAGAGCTAATTTTGGTGTAATTCTATTTTTTTATTTTAAAATTTGTACATAATTAGGCATATAATAATATTCCGATGGAATTAGGCAAAGTGTAATTTTCAGATGGGAGTAATTATCTAAGACCTTTCCGGCAAATTTGTAGAAACTGTACTGTGACTACCGAGGTACCTTAACTTAAACCCTAACCTAACCTAACCTAACCTAACCTAACCTACCTTAAACTTAACCTAACCTAACTTAACCTAGATAATTTTCATTATATTATATACCAGTTTGTGATCAGGAAACTTAGGAGGGTTCTGGTTTTTTACGCTATTCCTTTTGTGAGGTATGTTGACTATATCCTCACTAGTCACAGTACAGTTTCTACAAATTTGCCGACCTTTCCCTTTACCTCCTCTCACTTGTGTCTTTGCTAAAAATGAGTTTAAATCTATTGTTTTAGTTTATGCATGATTTATTTAGGAATTATAAAATAATTTTCAATCAAATTAAAAAAAAAAAAAAAAAAAAAAAAAGAATAAAAAAAGAAAAAAAAAAGAGAATTCTCTTCTTTTTAAGCTTTTCTCCTGCTAGATTTAACGTATGTCACAATTCTGCTTGCACGATGACAATTAATTTTGATCTATAGAATAAATAAATTTTCACAAATGATATTTAAGCAAATGTTTGTAGAAACTGTACTGTGACTACCGAGCGGTACCTAACTAACCTACCTAAACCTAACCCCCTAACCTAACTTAAACGTAAACTTAACCTAAAACTAACTTAACCTCAAATTAATTATTCAATATTATACCATGTTGATCAGGAAAACTTAGGAGGTTCTGTTTTATTTACGTATCCTTGTGAGGTACGGTTAGGACGTATCATCCTCAACAAGTCACGCCGCTACAGGTTCTACAAATTATAAGCCCACCCTGACTCACTATAAACTATAATAACTCTGACGCAGCCGCACAACAGAACGAACTAAAAGGATCTAAATTCTCCTCACTTCTCTTCCTCACTTTTTTCTCATACTAAGCTCGCAAGTATACTACATATACCGCGAATCACTCGATCAAGCAAAACAGTGCAGACCGAAAAACATTCATTGCTATATTAACATGGAAATAAAAGAATATGTTTGGAAAGCTAAGGGTAGGAGCGTGGAAGCATTAACCCAGTAAGCAGATAGAAAACGAAGTTCTCCTCTCTCCGCACTTAATTTTTTCACTTAAATACTATATATCTATATATATACTATATATTGTATACTCAATATATATACTTCAACTATATATTATATATATATAATAAATATATAAAGTCATATACTAACTATATAGCCCTTATTTACTTATACTATATATATATACTGATCAAGTATAATTACTATATACCTAGTATATAATTTTCTACCCTGTTCATACTATTCAAAAGATTAATTAAACTGCTAGAAAACAAATTTCTAATAAACTTTCAATCATTACTAATATAACATCCGCCATTTATAATTGCGGAACGGAATCATTTCAACCTAATTCGTGAATTACGGATGCGGAGTCATCGCGAATGCAGATGCCATACATCATAAATAAAAAAAATATATATATATATTAAACTAATAATAATATATACATATATATATATATATTAATATATATAATATATATATACTATTATATATATATATATATATATACTATATATTAGTGAGTGAAGCGGATAGTGATTTTTCACTATCCGCGGGTGCGGAATTTATGGATGCGGATAGTTAAAATTACTATCCGCGGATTGCGGATGCGGATAGCGGATAGTTAGGTTTTTAGAGTTTTACACCAGGAACTCATCATTATATATTATAATATATATATATATATATACTAAAGATATATATATATTATTATATTATATATATATATATATATATATATATATAATATATTATATATATTAATACATATATAATATATATATATATATATATATTAATATAATATATATAATATATATATATATATAATTAATATAATATATATATAGTATATATATATATATATATAAATATATATATATATATATATATAATATAAATAATACTAATAATATTATATATATATATATATATATATATAAATATATGTTATACCCGTGTTAACCAGAGGTTGCAGGACGCTTGAACCCAATCTTTTGCATCCCCACAACATTCCTTGCCCAAGCCTTCACCAATAATTACTAGGAGAAAAATGTTAATATGTTAATGCACTGAAATTAATAATTCTCAATTATGCTTCAAAAACAAAAGCTTCTGAAGCCCTTTCAGGAGAGAGTTTGCTCTTCTCTTTTCTTTCGTAAATGAGATCTGCACCTACTTGAAAGACGTCTCACTAGCTTACACGTTGTTGACTTAGGGCATGTAAGAATTTCCTGTACGGAACTCTGCCAAGATGTGGAAAACTTTTATAATTACGGGGTCATTTCACAAGAGCCCGTGGGATCTTTAATCTTGATTCCAATCTTTTTTCTCTTCTTGATATTCTTCCGATCCAATGGAAGGAAATTAACGTGTCTTTTGACACCTCTGAACAAGACTCGTTAATTCGCTGCTTGGAATTGGAATTGGATTCTAGCAATGATCTGCTAACAGTGGTAATGTGTTCCTGTTTGTTGTGATCTTTGCTTTTATTGGCTGGTTGATATTTCTGCCTTTGGCAAGCAATCTCATCACATAGGGGCATCCTAAATTAATTTTTAAACCACTCTGTAACAACACCGTGGTTTCAAAAAAAATTATGATAATTTTTGTATCATAGGATTTTAGAAAACGTTGCTATCTGTCACTAGCTTTCATCGTTTGGCAAGTTTGAAATCTATTATCTATCATTCAGCATGAGTGCTTCTTGTCATCCCCATGAAAGCCCTTGCTTTTAAATATATATATATATATTATATATATATAATATATATTATAATATATATATAATATATTATATATAATATTATATATACTATATATATATATATATATATATATATATATATATTATATATATTTAAGGTAGTGCACACACGTTTCTCATAATTCATGATAAATGAATAGTATCCGCTATCCGCAAAAAAAAATTTAATCGCCGGATAGTTGTTTTGAAAAATGATGCGGAATTATCCGCATATTGCGGATGCGGATGCGGTTATCCGCTACACCTCTAATATAATATATATATAATATATAATATATATATAATATAATATTTATATATATATATATATATATATATATTTATATATAATATAATAATTATAATATTAATGATATTTTAGGATATAATAAACTTTAATCTTAGAAGAGCGGAAAGCTTCATTGAACCATTTCTAAATTTAGCGCATATATCAATTTGATCTGTAGCGCAGTAGGCTTTTCAGGTCTTTTCAAATTTTGAGCCTTCGAGGCAAGCCCTTCCCTACTACTAAATTAATTAAAATCATAAATTTTTAGTTCATGATATTGATAAGATAGAAATTTCCTGCATTATATATACATATATTATATATATATATATTATATATACTATATAAAATTATTAATATATATAATATATATATAATAATATATATAATGGATATTATATATATATATATATATATATATATATATATATATAATACTTATATATATATATATTATATATATATATATTATATATAAAGGGCTGATTCAAAAAAAAATTAATTCCGATATTTGAAAAAAGTCGAATTATGAAAACTATTGAATATAGAAATCTGCAATTAAGTTTATGTTACAATTTTCATTACTAAAGGCATTTTTTTTTAAATAAAGCATAAATATTTTTCCCATACCAAATGTATATATATATATATATATATATATATGCGAGTATACGTGTATTGCCTTGTAGGTTTTGCCGGTCCACCAGCAGGACGCGTCCCTTAGGTGGCAGATAATTGGCTTCTGATCTAAAACCAGTAAGGCATGTCCATATGTCTTGGGGTGGCAATCCCATCACTGGGACCGTTTGAGGCGAGTTAATCATCAGCAAAGCTTGAACTAGTTGATTACCTAAACTGATGTTATGATAAGCAAGATTGGTTTTTGTTGACGCACATTTGCGTGAAAACACTGACCAGAATTGGGCTCTAGAAAGTTATAACCTCTTCAGGTGGTGAAGGAAACAGAGAGGTATGGGGTGTGGATGATGGGGTTGAGTGGGTGAAATGGAATGGAAAGGGTGAGATGATGGTGTGATCGGAACAGAAGTTCTTGTACTGATGGTGTGATCAGAACAGAAGTTCTTGTACTTGAGGAGAGAGAAGGGAGAGGAATATAAAGATGTGGTTGGATTTTCGATTAGTGGAGAGATGGTGGATAGTATAATAGAAGAACTACAGAACTATATGACACCGACTATCAAAGACTTTACAGTCAACTCAAAGCTAGCCTGTTAAGTATTTTTGTTTATCTATTATGTTGGATGTGTGCACTGTCTTAAATAGATCTGTTTATGCATTTTTAGCATCATAGTTGCTACACGTTTTAGCATTAGAATATTATTTTATTTACTTAATGTGACATATGAGTCTGCTCATCATAATGCTACAAGTTGTGAAATTTTGTTTTTTGATTATTACTCTTAGAGTCCTAGTGGAGTGAGGTGAGTGCAATCAATTATTATTAGTAATATTATCATCAATACCACCATCATTAATATCATTATTAATATCATTATCAATACTATCGATATCTTTATTAATATCGTTACTAATAGTGGATTATTTCTATTCAGTGTGATCGATTTGATCACCGTCTTAGAACGGATAAGTTTCAAGCTGTGAACATCAGAGCTATTTATTATAAGTTAAGGTGATAGTGTGATTAATGGGATCAACCATCGTCTTAAAACGAATACGATCTAAGCGGTGAACATCAAAACTATTATAATTTAAGATCCCCCAATTCTTTTTAAGATTTATTTTAAAATTTACTAAATGATCTCAATAGTTCGTTTGATTTTACCATATCTAGGTCATTACTAATTCTAGTGTTTTAACAAAGTAAAAATCAAATTGAATTGAAGTTCAAAGATCAATTTCATTAAGGTGTATTTCTAACTTTTTTTTTTGAATGGATTCATGTTGCCACTGTTCACTATTTCAAAGAAAGACTATTCCATTTCTCAATTACATCGTAAGTGAAATTCTTTGCCATATCGGCGTGAAATCGTTTGTGAGAAAGTTTATGTCCATTATTTCGTGTTGCATCATTAGAAGAAGAAGAAGAAGAAGAAGAAGAAGAAGAAGAACAACAACAACAACAACAACAACAACAACAACAACAACAACAACAACAACAACAAAAAAACAACAACAACAACAACAACAACAACAACAGCAACAACAACAACAACAACAACAACAACAACAACAACAACAAAACAACAACAACAACAACAAGAAAAACAAAAAGAACAAAAAAAAAACAAGAACAAGATGCTCTTTAACTAAATATGGGAGACGGAAACCTTCCCAGGAAATTTAGAGGAGCCAGCTAATCAAGTTGCTTAAGAAGGGAAATTTAACATGCTGTGACAACTGGAGAAGTAACACTGTCTGTGTCGAATAACATTCTGATGAGAACTGATTTGGAAAGATGGAGGAAGAAGAAAAAAGGACTATTGCGGAGGGTACGGGAAGGTTTCAGAGAAGGTGCTGACCAGTTTAACGCCCTGAAAATAATTTCAGAGCAGAGTATTTTGAAGAGAACTAAAGTGTTGTGGATTTTGAAAAGTTGTTCGATAGCGTGCAAAGAAAGGCGATATGGAGTATGATGAAGAGTATGAAATGACAAGGAAGATTATCTTCTTTCTTTTTCTAAAAATTTTTTTACCATCATTGTAAAAGTATTAGAAAAATTTTTCATTGTTTTTTAAAGCATACAAAGCTTAAGGTAAAATTTTATCACAAAATCAATATATATATATATATATATAGTATATATATTATCTTATAGTATATATATATATTATATTATATATATATATATTATATATATATATATATATATATATATATATATATTATATATATATTATATATATATATATTATATATATATATCGTAGTTCTAATCTTTTACTTTTTATTTCCACCCTGGAGAAGTTATAATATCAACATTGTTGCGTATGATCTGTCATTTTGACGAATTTGGAGGTTCAAAGTGTTACATAATTTTTTGAATAATTTTATTGCACAATTGTTACTTTTATCACAGTTGAATTTAAGTTAAAAACTTTTTATACTTAAGACCTAAAACACCATTACATGAGGTAATTGATAATTAAAACCTATGAACGCATTAGAATAGCTTTCGTCTTTCCAGACCTCTTTCGTTTTAAGAACTCTTGAGCTTAACCTAATCTAACATAACCTTAAATATCTCAAATCAATCTAAACTAACCTACCCAAACTTAACCTAACCTGACCAAATCAATCTTAACATAACCTAACTTAATCTAACCTAACCTAACCTGACCTATCTCAACCCAACTTACGCTAACTAACCTAACCAAACCTAATCTGACCAAACCTATCTTATCCTAACCTAACTTACCCTACCCTTACCTAACATATCTTAACCTATCCTAACTTAATCTAACCTAACCTAACCAAACCTAACCTAACCTAACATGACCTAGCGTATCTTAACCTAACCTAATTTAATCTAACCTAACCTACCCTAACCAATCCTGACCTAACCTATCTTCACCTAACCAAACTTAATCTAACCTAACCTAACCTACCTTAACCAAACCTGTTCTAACCTGACCTAACCTAACTTAACCTAACCTGACCTAACTTAATTCATTTTCGGCCTAATGTTTTGACAAGATGAATCTCAGGAAAGAGAAGTAATCAAACAGAATGCATTTTCCTATTATTTTATATTATAGGAAACAAGAAATTAATCTGGTCTCTCCATAAAACAAAATTACAGGTGAAATTAAATTAAAAGACTTAACATCCACAATAATTTTGGGATATATATATATATATATATATATATATATATATATATATATATATATATGTATATATATATATATATATATATATATATATATATACATAAAAATTTTATATATATATATATATATATATATATATACATATATATATACAAAGGAAGTTGATTAGCTTTAAGCTTCGTCCAATTTGAAAGGAAGCCTTAATTTTGACTAATTTTCTCTTCTTCTTCTTCTTCTTCTTTTTCTTTTTCTTTTTCTCTTCTTCCTCTTCTTCTCCTTCTTCTTCTTCCTGTTTTCATAATTCAGATGATCACAAATAGAACAATCTTTTAAAATTTCATCATTGTCTTCTTTTTAGGGACAGTATCAATTTGTCTTCTAAAAATTGTTCTTTCGAAAGTGGCACAAAAACCTTTATTATTATTATTATTATTATTATTATTATTATTATTATTATTATTATTATTATTATTATTATTATTATTATTATTATTATTATTATTATTATTATTATTATTATTATTATTGTAAAGAAGAAGAAGAAGAAGAAGAAGAAGAAGAAGAAGAAGAAGAAGAAGAAGAAGAAGAAGAAGAAGAAGAAGAAGAAGAAGAAGAAAGAAGAAAAGACAACAACAACAACAACAACAACAACAACAACAACAACAACAACAATGGCGACAAAAAAAAACAAGAAAGAGGAGTTGCCCACTGGGTTTCCAAGCCCTTGGGCTTATCCTGTATCCAGAGTTATTTGTTTCCGTTCTGCTACTCTTCCCCGTCAGTAATGAGATTTGAGTCCTGCTGGGCATAATACCGGTCTTGCCCAGCTTCCTTTTTATTATTATTTTGTATCCAGGATATTCTTCCTCTTATTTTTATTATTTTTTAAACCCTTTAAGCCATTCTGTAGGAATTTCCGGACCTTTTTTTATTCTGAAGTTATTTAAAATAAAAAAAATATAAAGTATAGCAGAAGTAAAGGGTAATTGAATTAAACAAAAAAAATATATTATAAATATTGTGTATCACTTTCCATTTAATCCATCTCACCACAAAAAAACCTTATTCTACCTCAAAATTTTATTCTACATACAATTATAACATATATTGCATAACCATAGACCCATTACAAATTATTCATATTTTCTAAGATTAAAATTCTTGCCATATGTTTATATGTTGCATTTCGTGCACTCTTATTGAGACTGAAGAAAAATCCACCTAATGGCAGGGTACAAAATCCTTCTCTGCTCATTTTTCATATTTCTAAGAGAAAAAAAAGGTCTTATTTGATAGCAACGAGATTGTTCCATCTTGATATTATCGATGTAACAAAGATTGAAGCGTCGAGAGTGTGGGTTTACTGTTTGTTATAAAACTTCTCTATTTTCTGATCCTGAAATAAGAAAAAGGTTACATTAGGAAAAATGAGTAATTAGAATATATTTAGATGGAAGGGGAATAAATTAGCGAAGAAAGGTTAGGAAGGTCAAGATATTAGTGGAAATTATGAATATGAATGAACATGAACATGAATACAAATATGAACATGAATATGAATATGAACATGAATATGAACATGAATATGAATACAAATATGAACATGAACATGAATATTAACATGAACATGAATACAAATATGAACATGAACATGAATACAAATATGAACATGAATATAAATATCAACATGAACATGAATACAAATATGAACATGAATATGAATATGAACATGAATACAAATATGAACATGCATATGAACTTGAACATGAATATAACCATGAATACGAATATGAAAATGAACATGAATATGAATTACGAATATGAAACTAATTTATATAGACAAGCAGAAATTGAGTGACACATGAAATCTACAATGCTGTATATAGAAATTGAAGTATAAATACCGTGGCTCAGTCGGTATAGACCGACAGAGTTCGCATGGCAAGGGCCCGGATTCGATTCCTAGTCCGGATCCTAGGTAGAAATTACCTAGAGAAGTTCCCCTCCTAGAATAGGGCTATGCCCGTGAGGTGTGAACTTTTATTTAAAAAAAAAAAGTTGGAAGTTGAAAAGAAGAAGCAAATGTGACAATGTTGAAAATGGAAGAAAAAATGTGAAGTTGAAAAGATGAAAATTGAAGGTGATGAAATTGAAGAATAAGGAGAGAGAGAGAGAGAGAGAGAGAGAGAGAGAGAGAGAGAGAGAGAGAGAGAGAGAGAGGTGCAAATGTGGTGTGAAGCTTAAAATGTAGGAATAAATATAGTGAGGTAGAATAGGAAAAACAAATATGGTGAAGTTTAAAAATTAGGAGCAAAAATGTTGTAAAGTTAAAAATGGAGAAGAATATATCTGAAAGTTGAAATGGAAGTTTAAAAAGGGAAATTAAATGTGAATTTGAAAAGCAATTACATTTTTCTCAAGAATCGATTTGTAAGATATATCGATTCCTATTATTGATGTTTTCCTAGATTTTTAAGATATATCGAACCCTATTAAAGATGTTTCTCCGAATTTTAAGATATATCGAACCTTATAAGAGATGTTTTCTTTGATTTTTAAGATATATCGAACCCTATTAGCAATGTTTTCCTCGATTGTTAAAATATATCAAACCCTATTATCGATATTTTCTTTGCGATGCTTTCTTCGATTTTTAAGATATATCGAACCTTATTAGAGATGTTTTCTTCGATTTTTAAGATATATTTAATGTATTCTATATGACAGTAGATTTCTTTAGCTTTACCTTCGGAAAAGTAGAACATGGATAATAGATATAGTATATATATATATATTATATTATTATATAATATTATATTATATTATTTATATATTATATATTATATATATTAATATATATATATATATAAATATTATATATATATATATTAGTATATAATAGAAGAGAGAGAGAGAGAGAGAGAGAGAGAGAGAGTTGTTTCAATACTATATATATAATTTTATGGCATTCAAATGTTAAAGTTTATAGCAAGGGTGGAAATAGTGTGTATTTTTATGAAGCTTTTAAGAATTGATTTAAATGAATTAAAAGTATAAAAAATAAATATATTATATATA
Source organism: Trachelipus rathkii (assembly GCA_015478945.1). Lineage (NCBI taxonomy): Eukaryota > Metazoa > Arthropoda > Malacostraca > Isopoda > Trachelipodidae > Trachelipus > Trachelipus rathkii. The sequence goes on from JABUQX010020836.1 coordinate 19,434, forward strand.
TAATTATAAATATATATATATATATATATATATAGTATATATATATTAAGTATATATATATAAATATAAAAGTATAAAAAATAAATGTATATATATATATATTTATATATCTTGTAATATACACTAAGAATTATTAACATTTATAAAATATTTATAACAAGTATTTACTAATAGAACTGAACTTAATTTTGCTTCTCTCCATATGCCAAGACCCACCAAAATACCCTCATTGAGTGAGAGGAGAACAGGTACAATAGAAGTATGGAAAAGAGGGGAGTTGAGTTGAGGAAATTTAGGGATATTATCTCCCCTTAATGACGTGACTTAAAAGAGTTAAAAGATATCTCTCAAGCATAGGATTTTATATTACTGTACTAAAAACATATCATTATAGGAAAGTTCTTATTTTCCTCCTTTTGAAGCAATTATATAGAAACAAAGGAATAACAAGGTTAAGAGGAAGGTCTACATCATATGTTCTTCATCTGGGCGACAGAGCCCCCTGGGAGGCTCTGGGCTTGATTAAGGAGGCAGTAAGGTAAATTAACAATTTTAGTCATTAATTAATTATTTTTATCTACGTAATTTTTTAAATCTTATACTCTGCATTTGTTTTGTAAAATTATTTTATCATCAATGTTATAAAGTTAGTTCACTTTCCTTCCGCTCGAAATGAAGTGGGCGTTGGGCAATACAACTAGTTGAAAGTGGGCGCTACACACAAGGGGGCGTTGGGCAATACAACTAGTTGAAAATGGACACTACACAAACAAAAGATTAAGTTGGTCTTAATGAACCTTAAAATATCGATATACAAATTTGAAATTTGAGTCTGTGTGAAATTTGTTTTTGAATTCGAGTAAAATTCACAAAAAAAAAATCATCATTAGGATCTCTATTGACAATATGTATCGGCAGGATATTCTCTTCTACAGTATCCTCTTCATTTATTTCTGGACCCTTTCTACCTTAAAAAGGGTGAGAATTAGGAACTCTTGTATTGTAGAGTTCAAAGGCGAACTATTTACTATTTTTTTTTATCAAGGAATACGAACACCCCTTAAATATATTTTCTTGCAGCTGACCAACATGACTTAACTCAAGATTCAAAATCTTAAAGTGCATCAAATATTTATCTAAAGTATGAAGGATTTTCTAATATTCGAAGAGAAGCGAAAATCTCTCTCTCTCTCTCTCTCTCTCTCTCTCTCTCTCTCTCTCTCTCTCTTCTTCTCTCTCTCTCTCTCTCTCTCTCTCTCTCTCTCTCTCTCTCTCTCTCTCTCTCTCTATTTTAATTGCTAATATCATAACATTTCTTCAAGCCTTTTCAGATCCCCTTAAGCGATGGTTGTGAAACATTGTTATAGATAATAAATAAGCTATAAAAAGACATTCCATAATAATTTAAATGTTACATGTGTTAAATAAACTTGAAACTATACATTTTATTATTCAAAAAAATATTTATGGTTCTAGTCCCACTAAAGAAAACAAATAACAAAAATCGTAAAAAAAAAAAAAAAAAAAAAAAAAATTACAGGGTAATAAATATATAGAAAGATGATTTATATTTTAAAACCCTAACAACGTATTTAACAAATAAATCAAATTTATATGACAGTAAATAGAAAAATAGATATTAAGTATCTAGCAAAACATAACCAAGATCTAATTTCAGTAATAGAGTTTCTAGTTTTGATTTAAATAGTTGAAACTCTTAAAATATTCAGGATGTATCACAGGGGTTTGTGGCCACAAATAAAGATATCCCTGTGACTTCAACTCCATTTCCTGTGACTTCAACTCCATTTCCAGTGACTTCAACTCCATTTCCTGTGACTTCAATTCCATTTCCTGTGACTTCAACTCCATTTAAATAACTATGGTTCAACAGATATTGATTCCACTGTTCAACTTTGGGTATAGAGGTGGTTGTTTTGAAGAATAGTTATTTAACATTATCTGTGAATGATACTGTGGTAGTTTTATACGTTATCTGCTCTTACATCCATATACGCAAAGTTGCTGCTTCTACACATCCGCTTCCACATATCCGCTTCCACACATCCGCGTCCACACATCTGCTTCCATACATCCTCAAAATATAAAACTGTTCCCAATGTATCACCATATTGGTGATATTTGTCTCCACAACTACATCGGTATCCCTTCATTACCCGTGAAATGAGGATGTTCTCAATGTATAAAATACCGTAAAGTATATCATTTCATTTATTGTCGTTTCTTGTTTAAAAATAGGTTTCGAATATTTACATTACGTAGTGCAGTTACACGAAAAAGTAAGTCTTCCGTAGTGCGGCTAACACTATCAAGGATTATGCCCAAGTAACACAGAACCCCTGTAGCAAAAGAGGTAGTGGAAATTAATATCCATCTTGAAGAGCCCTTATCCATGAAATCACCAATAGAAAACTTCCTAACCTGAACATCCATGGGAAGTGAAACAAAACTGTGCAGGTGATAGGATGATTAAAGGTTGCAGTTGCAGTTGCAGACAGGAAAAGAGTAAAACGGTCCGATTGATTATTCATCATCACTTCCATGATTTCCAACAGCAGATCAATATATAAATGGAGAACCCCTAGATAATAATACAACTCAGATTGTAAGTTCCAACTGTAAAACATTGGCTGAATCTGTGTTGATTCGGTGGCAGTATGATTTTCAATAGCAGGTCAATATAAAATCTATATATATATATATATATATATATACTATATATATATATATATATATATAATATAATAATATTATATATATATATATATATATATTTAGTATATATATATATATATTATAAAATGGAGAACCCTAGATAATACAACTCAGATTGTAAGTTCCAACTGTAAAGCATTGGCTGAATCTGTGTTGATTCGGTGGCAGTATCTCAGTATTTGGTTGGACTATTACTTACCGGTCGAATACTTCTATCGGGTACTTAGGCATTCTAGGTGATTAATTCAATCTATAAATCATGTTTCTTAAAAATGATGACAATTTTCAAAAAGAAAATACGCCCATTTGCACAACCACAATAAGTTAACTTTGGGTTTGATGAGTAAGAAGCCGAAATTTCAATGTCTTCCTTGACCTAAACAATAATCCGACTTGAATAACAAAACAACATCGAACAAGATGGAAACACTGCTGACGGGTTTTGGAGGCAAAACAGGAAGCAAATTTTATCCCCTGACGTCTCTGAATCAATTGACAGCTGTTCTAATAAAAGAATGGCACGAGATTTCACTGGAAACCATTCGAAAATGTCATGACTCCATTTGAATAATAGAAGGCGTAAGTGGCTAAACTTTAATAAAAAATGAATAAATATTTCATAAGTGTTTCCGACACTTCCTTCAACATTTGTATGTGCACATTTAAAATTATATATATATATATATATATATATATATATAATATATATATATATATATTATAATATATATATATATATATATAAATATATAATATATATATATATATAGTATAATATATATATATATATATATATATATTATATAACTTCACCCTCGACTTGCTCATTTTTAACCCTCTTTGGCGTATCTGCTTTTTATAGGAACTGGAATTAAGCTATATTAATATATATATATAGTATATATATATATTATATATATATATATATATATATATATACTATATATATATATATATATATAGTATATTATATATTATATATATATATATAATATATATATATATAATATATATATTATCAGTGTGTGGGCGATAAAGAATTTCCAACAACATAAGTTCTGGCGTGTTGTAAGAACCTACCTAAAAGAACATTGGTAGCCAAGTTGGGATCCCGTTACAATCTAAGAATCGCTCATTGCATGCTCAAACTTCTGGCGCATGTTTGCACATCCCACGCCGCAGTTCTGGAAGAACAAGGAGCAGCTGATTGATTTATATACATATATATATATATATATATAATATATATAATTATAAATAATATATATATATATATATTATATAATATCATATTATATGTTTATATATATTATATTATATATATATATATATATAATTTATATATATATATATATAATATATATATATATATATAAATATAATAATATATAATATTATAATATATATTATATATATATTATATATAATATATATATATATATATATATATAATAATATATATTATATATATATATTATATATATTATATAATATACCATATATATAGAATATATATATAATAATATACTAATATATATATAATATATATATATATATATATAATAGTATATATAATGATTATATATATATATATATATCATAGGCGTGGGATGGGGCAAAAGGAGATAGTAAAGTTTAATGATTGTGTTGGTGATTTGTTAATAATTTAATTTTTAATTTCTTGCAAAATTGTTTTAAAATATTTACGAAAATATTTTTTTGAAAATGTTAAATATATTGCAATATTTTGAATTATAATTTTAATTTAATCTTTTGATGAAACGAGACAATTCTCTCTCTCTCTGCTCTCTCTCGGAATCTCTCTCTCTCTCTCTATCTCTCTTCCTCATCTCTCTCTCTCTCTTCTCTATCTATTCTATCTCTCTCTCTCTCTTCTCTCTTCTCTCCATCTGACGTCTCCAGTCCCTGTTTCCTTCCTCTCTCTCTGCCTCCTTCTCTCTCTTCCTCTCTCGTCTCTCTCTCTCTCTCTCTCTCTCTCTCTCTCTCTCTCTCTCTCTCTCTCTCTCTCTCTCAGTCCTTCTCTCTCTCATCTACGTCTCCTCTCTCTCCTTCCTGTCCTTCCCTCCTAATGCTCTCTCTCCTCTCCTCTCTCTTCCTCTCATCTACGTCTTCCCTCCCTCTTCCTTCCTCTCTCCTCTCTTCTCTCTCTCCTCTCTCTCTCTTCTCCTTCTCTCTCTCTCTCTCTCTCTCTCCTCTCCTTCCTCTCTTCAGTCTACGTTCTCCTCCTCTTTCCTTCTCTCTCCTCTCTCTCTCTCCTCTCCTCTCTCTCTCTCTCTCTCTCTCTCTCTCTCTCTCTCTCTCTCAGTCTTCTCTCTCTCATCTACGTCTCCCTCTCTCTTCCTTCCTTCCCTCCCAATGTCTCTCTCTCTCTCCCCTCTTCTCTCTCCCTCCCTCTCCTCATCCTCTCTTCCTCATCTAACGTCCTCTCTCTCTTCTCCCTCTCCTCTCTCTCTCTCTCTCTTCCTTCTCCTCTCTCTCTCCTCTCTCTCTCTCATCTACGGTCCCTGCCTCCCTTCCTTCTCTCCTCGCTCTCCTCTTCCTCATCCCTCTCTCTCGCCTCTCTCTCTCTCTCTCTCTCCCGTCTCTCTCTCCCTCTCTCCTCTTCTCTCTCCTCTCTCAGCTCCTCTCTCCTCTCTCTTCTCTCTCTCTCTCTCTCTCTCATCTCTCCTCTCTCTCCTCATCCTACGGTTCCAGTGCTATTTCTTCTTCTCCATCTCCTCTTCAGTCTACGGTCTCCTCTCTCTCCTCTACCTTCCTTCCCCTCCCAATTGTCTCTCCTCTCCTCTCATCCTCTCTCTCTCGTAAGTAGTCTCTCTCTCTTCTCTCTCTCTCTTCTCTCTCATTAGAAGAAAATGCAACAATCTTACTGGTTCCCCCCTCCTTTTCCATTATCTCTCTCCCCCCTCTCTCGTCTCTCTCTCTCTCTCCTCTCCTCTCCTCTCCTCCTCTCTCTCATTCTCTCTCGTCTCTCTTCTCTCTCTCCCCGCTACTCCTCCTCTCTCATCTCTGTCACCCTCTCTCTCTCGTTAACCATCTCCTCTCTGCTCTCCTTTCCTTTCTTACTTTCCTCCTCTATCTCTTCCTCGACATCTCTCCCCTTACCTCCCATATTCGTTCTCACCACCGTCTCCTATCGCGGTCCTCACTCCACGTGCTCTCTCTACTCTCATGTCTCTTCTCGGTCTCTCTCTACTCCTC
>JABUQX010020837.1:0-20382 GCA_015478945.1 Trachelipus rathkii
TCATTGTTAAAAAATGTTATCATTTTTATGAAGTGATTATCATTTTTATAAAAGAATTGTTATTTTTATAAAATGATTATCATTTTTATAAAATGATTATCATTTTTATAAAATGATTATCATTTTTATAAAATGATTATTATTTTTATAAAATGATTATCATTTTTATAAAATGATTATCATTTTTATAAAATCATTATTATTTTTATAAAATGATTATATTTTATTAAAATGATTGTCATTTTTATAAAAATGTTTTCATTTTTATAAAACGATTATCATTTTTATAAAAGGATTATCATTTTAATTAAAATGATTATTTATTTTTTTATGAAAAATTATCAATTTTCTTGTTATTTATTTTTTAAATGTTTATCATTTTTCTAAATCATTATCATTTTTATAAAATGAAAAACATTTTAATATAAAAAAAATTTTATCATTTTATTTAAAAAATGATTATAATTTTATATAAAAATAGAGGATTTTTAGGTGCTGTACTATGTAAAATGAATTATCATTTTTATTATCGTTTTTTCGTTTTTTATAATGAATTATCATTCTTAATAAAATGATTATTATCATAAATTTAATAAAATGATTTTTCATTTTTATAAAATGATTATCATTTTTATAAAATGATTATCATTTTCATAAAATGATTATCATTTTTATGAAATGATTATCATTTTAATAAAAGAATTATTATCTTTATAGAATGAATATTATTTTTATAAAAGGATTATCATTTTTATGAAATGATTATCATTTTTATAAAAGAATTATTATTTTTTATAAAATGAATTATCATTGTCTTAGATAAGGATAATCATTTTATGAAAATGATTATCATTTTTTCAAAATGATTATCATTATTATAAAATGATTATAATTTTTATAAAATATTTATCATTTTTATAAAATGATTATCATTTTTTTTAAAATGGTTAGCATTTTTATAAAATGATTATAAATTTTTATAAAATGATTATCATTTTTATAAAATGATTATCATTTTTATAAAATGATTAATATTTTTATAAAATGATTATTATTTTTATGAAATTATTATCATTTTTATAAAATGATTAGGTTTTTTATAAAATGGTTAGCATTTTTATAAAATGATTAGCATGTTATTAAAACATTATTAGCATTTTTATAAAATGATTAGCATTTTTATAAAATCATTATTATTTTTATAAAATGATTATCATTTTAATAAAATGATTATCATTTTAATAAAATGATTATTATTGTTTGATAAAATGATTTTTTGATATATCTGGTGATTATTCATTTTAATTAATTATTATCATTTTATTTTAAATGATTATCGTTTTTGTAAAAAATCGTTTTTATAATAAAATGGCATGGTGATCATTTTATAAATGTGTTTGATTTTAATAAAAAAGGATTTATATTTTTAAAAATGATTATCATTTTTATAAAATGATTATCATTTTTATAAAATGATTATCATTTTTATAAAATGATTATCTTTTTTATAAAAAGATTATCATTTTTATAAAATAATTATCATTTTTATAAATTAATAATCATTTTTATGAAATGATTATCATTTTTATAAAATGATTATCATTTTTATAAAAATGAAGGGTATACTTTTTTAAATGATTATCTTTTTATAAAATGGATGATGATTTTTTTAAGACGATAATTATCATTTTTTGTAAAATGATTATCATTTTTATAAAATAATTATCATTTTTATAAAATGATTATCATTTTTATAAAATGTTTATCATTTTTATAAAATGATTTATCATTTTTATAAAATAATTATCATTTTTATAAAATGATTATAATTTTTATAAAATGATTATCATTTTTATAAAATGATTATCATTTTTATAAAATGATTATCATATTTATAAAATGATTATCATTTTTATAAAAAGATTGTCATTTTTAAAAAATGATTATCATTTTTATAAAAATGATTATCATTTTTATAAAATGATTATCATTTTTATAAAATGATTATCATTTTTATAAAATGATTATCATTTTTATAAAATGAACATTATCATTTTTATAAAAAATTATTTTATAAAATAATTATCATTTTTATAAAATGATTATCATTTTTTTAATGATAGATCATTTGAACAAACTTATTAGCAACCTCATAAAATGGCCATTAATTTTACCAAATACTTATCACCCGTTTTTATAAAATGATTATTCATTTTTATAAACTGATTAATTTTATAAAATGATATAACATTTTTACGAAATGATTTTCATTTTTATCGAATGATTATCATTATTTATGAAATGATTGATGATAATAAATGCAGTATTATTTTTATTAAATGAATTATCATTTTTATAACAGGGATTATCATTTTTTATTAAATGATTATCATTTTTAAAAAGAATTATTATTTTTTATAAAATGATTCATTTTTATAAATATATATCAATTTTATAAAATGATTATTCATTTTTATAAAATGATTATCATTTTTATAAAATGATTATCATTTTAATAAATTTATTATCATTTTTATAAAATGATTATCATTTTTATAAAATGATTATCATTTTTATAAAATGATATCATAAAAATAATAATAAAAGCGTTTATATAAACATTGATTTTAATATGTTAACATATATAATAGGTGTATTTTTTACTGAAAATTTACTTAATTATATAAAAGGATTATCATTTTTATAAATGATTATTATTTTATAAATGTTATCATTTTCATAAGATTATCATTATTGTCTAAACAATGATTATCATTTTTTATAAAATGATTATCATTTTTATAAAATGATTATTATTTTTATAAAATGATTATCATTTTTATAAAATGATTATCATTTTAATAAATTGATTATCGTTTCATAAAATGATGATCATTTTTATAAAATGATTATGATTTTTATAAAATGATTATCATTTTTATAAAATGCTTATCATTTTTATAGAATTATTATAATTTTATAAAATTATTATCATCTTTATAAAATTTTTATCATTTTTTATAAAAATGATTATTACATTTTTAATTAAAGCGGTGGGTGTTATACAATGATATATAATTTTTATAAATGATTGTAATTTTTATAATATATATTTATTCATTTATATAAAATGATTATCATTTTTATAAGATGATATCATTTTTATAAAAGGATTATCGTTTTTATAAAACGATTATCATTTATATAAAATGATTATCATTTTTATGAAATGATTATCATTTTTATAAAAGAATTATTATTTTTATAAAATGATTATCATTTTTATAAAAGGATTATCATTTTTATGAAATGATTATCATTTTTATAAAAATTATTATTTTTATAAATGAATTATCTTTTTATAAAAGGATTATCATTTTTATGAAATGATTATCGTTTTTATAAAAATAATTATCATTTTTATAAAATGATTATCATTTTTATAAAATGATTATCATTTTATAAAATGATTACCATTTTTATAAAATGATTATCATTTTTAAAGAGGAAATAGATATATGATTATATTTATATAATATGAATATATACAAATTTATTAAATTTTATAACAAATCGCTTATCATTTGATTTATAAATAATCCTATTGTATATATAATTATAATTAAGAAAATGATAGAAATATTTAATAAAAATGATTTATAATTGATAATAAATGATCTATCATAAATTAATTATTATAAAAAATGATTGGCAAAGAATATCCCTTTTATAAAATGATTAATGTATTTTTAAAAATGATTTCTTAATTTTTATAAAATGATTATCATTTTTATAAAACTGATTATTTTTTATAAAATGTATCATTTTATAAAATGATTATCATTTTTATAAAATTATTATCGTTTTATAAAATGATGATCATTTTTATAAAACGATTATAATTTTTATAAAATGATTATCATTTTTATAAAATGATTATCATTTTTATAAAATGATTATAGATTTTTTATAATATGGTTATCATTTTTAAAATGATTATCATTTTGTATAAAAAGGTTATCGTTTTATAAAAATGATTATCTTTATTTTTATAAAATGATTAGCAAATTTTTAGAAAATAATTATATTTTTATAAAAATGATTATCATTTGTATAAGATGATTATATCTTTTTGAGAATTATATTTTTATAAAATGAAATATCATTTTAATAAAAGGATTATCATTTTTATGAATGATTATCATTTTTATAAAATTGATATCATTATATAAATGTTATCATTTTTTAAAATATTTATTCTCATTTATTAGGTAAAAATGATTCTGCGATTTTTACTAAAAATGGTTATTCATTTTTTATAAAAGATTATCATCTTTATAATAAAGGTATTGATTTTTATAAAATGATGTTAACATTTTTAAATAAAACTTAGATGACCAATTGTTACTATTTTAGGTTTCACCAAAACTGTTTGATCGATACTATAAATCATCCTCATTTTTTCTACAGGTTATTACGATTCTTAGAACGTGATTATTTATTTTATATAATAATGATTTAATTAACTGGCAGAAGAATGTATTATTTTTATAAAGTGATTACCATTTTTATAAAATTATTACTTCATTTTTATTAAAATAGATTATCTTTTATTCAAAATGATTAATCATACGTCACTTATTTACTATGAAAAAATGATTAATAAATATTTTATACAATAAAAATTAAATAATTATCTAATAAATCTATATAGAACAACGATAAAAAAATATAGGAGACACGAAGGACTAAATTATCCCTCTTAGACATAGGCTTTATAATATAAAACTTCGGGATAATAAAATACCAAAAAATTTATAAATCGGATTCTTATCAATATTGTAATATCAAAGAATAAAGAATATCGTTTTTATTAATTAATGATATCATTTATAATAAAATGATTTGATCTCTTTTTATAAGATGATCTATTCTTTTATTATCAAATGATTATCATTCATTTATAAAAATGAATTATTATTACTTTTATTAAAATGATTATCACCTTTTTTATAAGGATATCGATTTTTTTAAAATGATTATCCGATTTTTATAAAATGATTATCATTTTTATGAGTGATTATTCCCATTTTATAAACGAATTGTGTTATTTTTTTAAACATGCATTATCACTTTCTCATACACCCAAAACATGATTATAACATTTTTCCTATAATAAAATGATTAGGGCATTTTGGGTATAAATGATTTTATTTTTATGATAACAATCATTTATATAAAATATCGATGTTAGTCGACACTTCCTTTCAATTTATGTTCCTTACAAACCGCACGAACATCTATATATTTAATGAAAAGTCAAATTATCACTATTTAATAAAAAATAATAAATTTAATATTAAATATATAATAAAATACGTTAGATAAATCTATTTCATATTTAAATGAATTAAATAAGATCAATCTATCTTTTATAAAAAATGAAAATGCATTGTATCAATTTTTAATATAATCAATTTGATAGTATAACAATTATTAAATTAAAATAATTATCATTTTTTTTAATTACTTTATTGAATATATTCAGATTATTTCAAATACAAATATAAATTTATTATAAGATGATTATCACTTTTTATATAAATTGAATTATAATTTATTATTATATAAACACTTTAGTGCTGAGGCGTCATAAGTTGTCGGCCGCAGATTAATATGTACAGTTATTAATCAATGACTATGGCTCGATCCAAGTGTTAGCTCGCTCATGATAAATACTCGTTTATTGCGTACTTATATGAATTCAGTAATTGAACTCTTTTGGTGTTCCTTCTCTATTATTTAGAGTTTTTATAATTTCCACTTTTTTATCTTGTGTACCTATTGGCAATCTTACAAGGGACATGTGTGGAGCATTTAATAATTCCTAGCCCCGTCTCGATATAGTTAAGTAGTTAGATAACCAAGTAGCCATCCGCATTGGAGAATGATTTCAAAGCATACGGTGTTATTGAAAATTATAGGTTTTATTATTCTAATGAATAGCTTGGGTGATTTATTGTTCTATTTCGCTATAACATCTCATTAATAACCCCCATTTCAATTGATCTATCTTCTATTAAAATTTAATTGGAGAGAGCCCTCATCAGATCTATATATTCTATTTCTATTCCTCCCTTTTCACACCCACCTCTCTTTACTCAAGAAGCCATTATCAATAATTTTGATTCATTTATTTTTTTATTTTAGTACATTATTATATATAGTTCTATCATATTATTGCTATTTTCAATACAAATGTGATAAAAATCACTGATGTTAATAAAATATAGATTTATTACATTTTTAATAAATAAATGATAATATATTTTTATAATAAATATAATATAATCATTTTATTAAAAATGATAATCTATTTATTATTAAAAATGATATATATAATAACTTTATAAAAATGATAATCATTTATATAAATAATGATTGAAATAATCTATAATCTTTATTATATTTAAATGATAATCATATTATAAAATATAATTAATTAATTTTATAATAATAATATTATATAATTGAGAGAGATACAATATTTAACACTACATTTTTATTAAAATGTATAATAATCATTTTTTAATAAATTTATAATCATTTTTATTAATAAATAATAATATATTTATAATATTAAATAAATGATATTAAAAGTATACATTATGAACAAGGGACCACGGGTAAAACACTGTTGCAACCCAATAATTATTATAATTTCGTTAATATTTTATTTGTAAAAATAGGCTTGGCGAGCGGATTATTATTTTTTTTATCTTATTTATATATATTATTACTATTGTGTTCATATTATAAATATATAAGTAATATATAATCATTATTAATATATAATATAAAGGTAACAGAGGACCTTAATATATTTTCATGCCGATATAAAATAATCTTAGAGGTAATACTGTTTGTTCATAATATGATAATTATTTTTATATAATAATGATTACATCCTAATTATAATATAATTACATAATAATTACAATCATTTCCAATTTTACTATAAAAAAATTATATAATAATTATAAAAATTATATATTAAATTCATTTATATAAAGAATCGATATAATCTATAATATATTTATTATAAATATATAATATAATATATATTTACCTTTTTATATTAATAAATGTAATTAAATCATTGTATTTAATATATATACAATAGCTAAAAATAATGATAATATACTACCTTTAGATTATTCATAACTCGGTTACATGTCAGCGAGTAAAATTAAGTATTAGAATTAGAAATTAATTTATCCAGTTAATAAGTGAAGATCGAGTTGTAGAGCTTAGGTTTTATGATATCATAATTAATAATAAAAATATGGTTATCTATAGCTTTTTAGGTGTAATATACTTATATATATTAATAAAAGAACATCAATATTTATTGCATTCATATAAACTCCTGAACTAAATTAAGTTATCAAATGGAATTTATTATCTATATTTATAAATGATATATTAATATATTTTTTATAAAATGATTATTATTTTTATTTTTAATAAATGATTATCATTTTTATATATAAGATATAATCGATTATTTGATATTTATATATTCATTATTCTAATTTATTCACATCATTTATATATCCATTTTTTGATTAACGAATATATGGGATCACTTTTTAACATAAAAGTACAGTATTTATTATACTTATATAAGAATGAATTTAATGCATTTAATTATAAAAGGAATATTGATTATAGAAAAATTGCAATCATTTTTTTAATTTGGCCTAGAATGTTTCAAGAATGGTCAGTGACAGAGCAAGAAAAGAAGAACTTTCGATCAGGGGTATATAACTATATTTACTATTGCACTTTGTATTTTAATCTAATATATCATAATGATGTATACATATAATTGAGCATAAAATGATATAAATATTTATAAAATATTATTTTATAATTAATAATAATGCATCATATTTATTTAAAAATGTGGTAGAATCTTTATATAGAATGGATAATCATTAGTATTTATAATAATTTATATTTATATAATTTGATTAAAAATCTTAATAATAATGAAATTATACTATTTTTATAAACTATATACTGAAAACAATTTTTTTAAGGTATATTTTTATAATGTAAAGTAAATATATTATAGAATCAATCGACGTCGACCGAAGACTATATCAATTGGAGGAATTTAATTACATACTTAGCATTTTTAAAACCATTATTTAGCATTTTTATAAAATGATTAGCATTTTTATAAAATCATTATTATTTTTATTAAAATGATTCATCATTTTAATAAAATGATTATGCAATGTAAGAGCAGGATTATATTTTTATAAAATGATTATTATTTGAATAAAATGATTATTCGTTTAAAAAATTATTATCATTTTTTTAAAATTGATTTATCAAGTATAGCTAAAAAATCGTTTTTATAATAAAATGATTATCATTTTTAATTAAAATGATTATCATTTAATAAAAGGATATTATAATTTTTATTTAAAATGATTATCATTTTTATAGAATGATAATTATATAAATGATTATCATTAAAGTATATCATTAGAGAAAGTCTAGTATTATTATTTAATATCCATATTATTTTAAATATTTAAATGTACTATTTTATAAAATGATTATCTATTTTATAAATGAAAAATTATAAAGATATCATTTTATAAAATGATTATGATTTTATAAAAATGATATTCTTATAAATGCTATCATTTTTTATAAAATAATTATATTATAAAAAAAATTCATATAAAATGATTATCATTTTATAAAATGATATCATTTTTAAAAATGATATAATTTTTATAAAAATGATTATCATTTTTATAATATGAAGTTGTTTCGAAAAACGATTGTGATCTTTAAGCCACAAATATCATGTTAGAAAAATTAAGCATGAAAATATGATTATCATTTTTTAATAAAGATGATTATCATTTTATAAATGATTATTCATTTTTATAAATTGATTATCATTATTTATAAAATGATATCTTTTTATAAAATGATTATCATTTGTGTGAAAATGTTATCATTGGTTTAATAATTGTTCATAATCAGAAAACGATTATAATTTTTTATAAAAATGATTATCATTTTTTTAAATGATTATCACATTTTTTATAAAAATTATTAACATTTTTTAAAAATGATTAATCATTTTTATAAAATGATTATCATTTTTATAAAAGGATTATCGTTTTTATAAAATGATTATCATTTTAATAAAATGATTATCATTTTTATGAAATGATTTTCATTTTTATAAAATGATTATGTTTTTTTTATTGAAATGATTATCATTTTAATAAAAGAATTATTATTTTTTATAAAATGAAATAATCATTTTTATAAAAGGATTATATTTTTATGAAATGATTATCATTTTTATAAAAGAATTATTATTTTTTATAAAATGATTATCATTTTTATTAAAGGATTATCATATTTTATGAAAATGATTTCATATTTTATGAAATGATTATCATTTTTATAAAATGATTATCATTATTATAAAATGATTATCATTTTTATAAAATGATTATATTTATTAAAATGATTATCATTTTTATTAAACATTATCATTTTTTTAAAATGATTATCATTTTTATAAAATGATTATCATTTTTATAAAATGGTTATCATTTTTATAAAATGATTATCATTTTTATAAAATGATTATCTTTTTTATGAAATGATTATTATTTTATAAAATGATTATCATTTTTATAAGATGATTATTATTTTTAGTAAAAATGATTATTCATTTTTATAAAATGATTATCATTTTTATAAAATGATATATTATTTATAAAATGATTATCATTTTTATAAAATGATTATCATTTTAATAAATTGATTATCGTTTCATAAAATATCATTTTTATAAAATGATTATGTTTTTTATAAAATGATTATCATTTTTATAAAATGCTTATATTTTTATTTAAAATAATTATTATTTTTATAAAATGACTATCATTTTTACTAAAATATGATTATCATTTTTATAAATGATTATCATTTTATTATTAAATGTTATCATTTTTTATAAAATGATATATAATTTTATAAAATATTGTAATTTTATTTAATTGATTATATTTATATAAAATGTTATCATTTTTATAAAATGATTATTTTATTTTTATCAAAGGATTATCGTTTTTATAAAAGGATTATCATTTTTATAAAATGATTATCATTTTTAAAAAATGACTCATTTTTATAAAATTATTATTATTTATATAAAATGATTATCATTTTTATAAAATGATTATCATTTTTATGAAATGATTATCATTTTTATAAAATAGAATTATTATTTTTATAAAATGATTATCATTTTTATAAAATGTTTATCATTTTTTAAAAATGATTATCATTTTTAAAAAATGATTATAATTTTTTAAAAATGATTATCATTTTTATAAAATGATTATCATTTTTATAAAATGATTACCATTTTATAAAATGAATTATCATTTTATAAAATGATTATCATTTTTATAAAATGATATCATTTTTATAAAATGATTATCATTTTTATAAAATGATTATCATTTTTATAAAATGATTATCATTTTTATAAAATGATTATCATTTTTATAAAATGATTATCATTTTTATAAAAATGATTATTATTTTTTTTATAAATTTATTATCAATTTTTATAAAATGATTTATTTATTAAAATGATTTATTATTATCTTTTTAAAATAATTATCATTTTTATAAAATGATTATCATTTTTATAAAATGATTATCATTTTTATAAAATGATTATCATTTTTATAAAATGATGATCATTTTTATAAAATGATTATCATTTCTATAAAATGATTATCATTTTTATAAAATGATTATCATTTTTATATAGCGAATGATTAACTTTTATTTAAAATGGTTATTCATTTTTATAAATGATTATCACCTTCACAAAAGGATCATCGTTTGTGGACAATCCTCTCATCAGTTAAATAAACTGTATTTGTCATTTTATTGTTCTGAAAATAATTCTGGAAAGTGGAAAATGATGATCATTCTATGAAATGTGTATCATTTTAATGAAAGAATTATTATTTTATTAAAATGATATCATTTTAATAAGGATTATCATTTTTATGAAAATGATTATCATATTTATCAAATCATATCAAATAAAATGACAAGCATTTAAAATATTTTATAATTTTAAAAATGTATTATTTTTTAAAAATGGTTTTATTATATAAATGATTATCATCTTAAAAGGATTATCGTTTTTTAATAAAATGATTAACATTTTTATAAAATGATTATCATTTTTATGAAATGATTATCATTTTTATAAAATGGTTATTATCATTTTTATTAAAATGATTATCATTTTTATAAAGTGATTATCATTTTTTCATAAAAGGATTATTCATTTTTAAAAATGATTATAATTTTTATAGATGATTATTATTTTGATATAAAGTTGATTACCATTTTTATAAAATTATTATCATTTTTATAAAATGATTATCATTTTCATAAAATGATTATCATTTTTATAAAATGATTATAATTTTTATAATGATTATCACTCGTCAATAAATACAGCCATATAATGAGATTGATCAATTTATAAACAGATTATCATTTTCTATAAAAATGAATTTATCATTTCTTCATAAAAACGGACATATCGATTTTTATACAAACATGCTTAATACTTTCTAACCCTAAATGACTTCATAACTCATCTTTCTATTTTATTGATCTATATAATATTATTTTTATAATGATTATTTTATAAAAAGGATTATATATTTTTATAAAATGATTATCATTTTTATAAAAAGGATTATCGTTTTTATAAAATGATTATCATAATTTTATAAAATGATTCATCAATATAATTTATAGACACAAGTGCAACACCACCCAAATCACCCCAAAAACCAAACCCCAAAAATAGTGATTATCTTTTATTAAAAAAATTGTTATTTTTATAAATGATTATCATTTTTATAAAATGATTATCATTTTTATAAAATGATTAGCATTTTTATAAAATGATTATTATTTTTATGAAATAACAATCACATTTATAAAATGATTAGCATTTTTATAAAATCATTATTATTTTTATAAAATGATTTATCATTTTTATAAAATTATTTTCATTTTTTTAAAATAATTATTATTTTTATAAAATGATTATCATTTTTATAAAATGATTATCATTTTTATAAAATGATTATCATTTTTTAAAATGATTTTCATTTTTATAAAATGATTATGATTTTTTTAAAATGATTATTTCATTTTTACTAAAATGATTATCATTTTTATTAAAATGAATTATCATTTTTATAAAATGATTAATACATTTTTAAATGATTATCATTTTTATAAAATGATTATCATTTTTATAAAATGATTATCATTTTTATAAAATGATTATCATTTTTATAAAATGATTATCATTTTTTTTAAAATGATTATCATTTTTATTAAATGATTATCATTTTTATAAAATGATTATCATTTTTATAAAATGATTATCATTTTTAATAAAAGGGATTTAATCATTTTTATAAATGATAATGCATTTTATAAAATGATTATTCATTTATATATAATATATATAATATATATATATAATATATTATATATATTATTTATAGATATATATATATATATATATAATATATATCTATATCATTTTTATATATATATTTTGTATCATCATATATATATATAGAAATATATATAGATATATATATATATATATATATATATTATATATATAATATATATATATATATAATAATATAATATTATAATATTATATATAAAATATATATATATATATATATATATATATAATATATTATATATATATATATATATATATATATATATATATATATATATATATATATATATATATATATATATATATGTTATATATGTTACAAATATGTTAGAAATATGTTAGAAATATGTTAGAAATATGTTAGAAATATGTTATAAAATATGTTATAAATATGTTATAAATATGATAGAAATGTTATAAATATATTAAAATATGTAAAAATATGTTAGAAATATGTTAGAAATATGCTAGAAATATGTAAAATATGTTAGAAATTTATTAGAAATATGTTAATGTGTAAAATATATGTTAGAAATAGTGTTAGAGAATATGTCTATCTATTCTGCAGATATTATGAGAAAATTTGAAGTTGATGTTCACAAGTATGGAGAGATTAGGTAAGAATATGTTCGAAAATATGTTAAAAATATGTTAGAAAATTGTTAAGAAATGTCAGAAATATGTTAGAAATATGTTAGAAATATATTAGGAATATGTTAGAAATATGTTAGAAATATGTTGGAAATATTTTAGAAATTTATTAGAAATATGTTAGAAATATGTTAGAAATATGTTTAAAATATGTTAGAAATATGTAAAAATAGTTAGAAATATGTGTTCATGATTAACTGAGAAATGGAAAACGTTTGTTAAAAATAGGTGTTCGGAAAATAGAAATGTTAAAGTATAACCTGGTTATACTCAGCACTTAGAAATATGAAATAGATAAATATGGTTACATCACTATATCTAGAAATTATGTTAGACACTATGGTTTAGACAATGATGTGTACGAAATATGTTAGAGAAATAGTGTTTTGAATATAAGTAGAAATATTGTAAAAATATGTATCAGAGCACTCTCACACACACTCACACGCCACTACTCTTAAAAATATGTTAGACAAATTATACTATACGATATATGGTTAGATATATGTTAAAGATAAGTTAGAATATGTTTGAAAATATCTTAAAATATGTTTAGAAATAGTTAGAGAATATCTTTGAAATATGTTAGAAATGATGGTAAGAAAATATGATAAAAATATGTTAAAACTATGTTAAGAATTATGCTAAAATGATTGTTAACATTATGTGGGAAACGTATGTTTAGAAATATGTTACTAAAATAACTATTAGAATATGTTAGAAATATGTTAGAAATATGTTAACAAAATATGTAAGAAATCATGTAAGAGAAGATGTTAGAAAATATGTCACTCTCTCGTCACTCTCTCTTCTCTCTCTCGTCTCTTCTCCGACTCGTCTTTCGTCTCTCTGTCTCTCTCGATCTCTCTCTCGCTCTGATCTCTCTCTCTCTCTTCTCTCTGGACTAAAATGAGGAATGTCTCTCTCTCTCTCTTCTCTCTCTCTTCTGCTCTCTCTTCTTCTATCTCTCTCAGTCTCTCTCTACGTCTCTCTCTCTCTCTCTCATGTCTGCACTCTATCTCTCTCTCTCTCTCGAGTTCTGCTTCTCTCCTTCTTTCTCTCTCTCTTTCCATTTGATTTCTTCCTTCCTTCCTTGTTAGAAATATGTAAGAAATATGTAAGAAATATATTATAGAATATTTATATGTTACTTTCTCCTCCTTAAACTTTCGTTCGTAGGAAAACATGGTTAAGACATATATTATAGAAAATAATGTTTGAAATATAGGCTACCTTAGAGAAAAAGTGAAAGAATAATAATTGTTCAAAAATATGTTATTAGAATATATATTTAAAAAATACATTTTGTTAGAATATGTTAGAAAATAATATGTTTAACTATATAGAATAATTAGAGAATAATATAGTGTTTGAATTATGCTTAGAAAATAGTGTTTGAAAATATGTTAGTTAAAAATGAGATTGGAGGAAAATATGTGTGAAGGATTAGTTTGTATAGCAAAGTATGTTAAAATTATTGTTAGAAAGGTATGTTGGAAATATGTTAGAGTATTATGTTAGAGCAATATGCTCAGAAAGATGTAGAGAAATATTTAGAAATCTGTTAGGAAATATGTTAGACAACCTGTAAGAAAATATAGTAGGAAATATTTTAGAATAGTGTTAAGCAAATATTTAGAGGATCTGTAGAAATTACTGTTTAGAAATATGTTAGAAAATAATGTTTAAAATATGCTAAGAAATAGTGTTAGAAATATTAAATTAGCAAATATGTTCAAATAGGTCAGTAGCTTCAAAGACTTAATGATGAAGAATGTTAAGATAATATGTTAAATATATGAAGAAATTTTACCTAAGCTAAAAAACTTTTTCGAAGCTTAAACTTTCATTAGAAAAATGTTAGAAATGTCTTTCCTATTTAGTTATTGTAATATATGATGTTAGAGTAGTAGTGTTTGATGATTATGTTTAGAACTAGATAATGGTTTTTCAAGAAATGTAAAAAATTAACTGTAGAAATGAGTTCCAGACTCATAGTGAAAAGAAATGTATAAAACAATATAGTTTAGAAATTAGAGTTGCATACTTAATATCAATGTTACGGAAAATAGTGTTAGAAATCAATCTAAGAAAGGGCATGTTAAAATTGTTAGACAATGCTGTTAGAAATTGTAAGATAATGAAGAACTGTGCTAAGAACGTATGCGAGAAACCTGTTTAGAATATGTTTGGGTATAACCAAAAATATTTAGAAATATGTGCAAATATGTTAAAATAATGTTCTTAGAACTCTGTTAGGGAAATCAGTAATTAAACAATGGTGTTTACAAAAAATACGGTGGTTTAACAATATGTCTAGATAAATATGTGTAAGAAGAAAAATTATAAAAATATGTTAAGATAAGTATGTTAGATATAGCTTGTTAAAATATATGTTTAGAAATATTTATAGCATTTAATGTTTTAGAAATATATTACTGAAATATGGATTTCGAAATATTTTTGCGAGCACCAATTGTAATGTTGAAAAGAATACCAAACGTGATAAAGTAATAAATTAAATGTGAAAATTATGTTGAGAAATACATAGTGTCAAAAACCTTTGAAAGTATGTAATCAAATAAATGTTTGAGAAATAAGTGTAAGAAATCATGTTAGAAATACTGTTATGAAATATTGTTAGTGTGAAATATGTTAGTAAAATCATGTTTAAACAATATGTAAGGAAGAATTTATGTTAGAAAAACTAATTAAAAATAATAATTAAGAAATTAATTGAAATACGTTAGAGTTTAAATTCTAAAGATTGTTAAAAGGAAATATGTTGAAAACAGAATAGAAATATCTTTGAAAGATATGACTGATATGATTTGAAATATCTTTTTGCGAGAGTGTTTATGAAATACTTTAGATATTGTAGATAACAATAATTTTAAATAGTGTTGTGTGATATTGCTGAAATGTATGTTCCTAACATATTATTGATATGTTCTAACATATTTTATTACATATTTTGTGTCTTATATATATAGAGATGTGTATGTTTTACACTATTTCTAGCATGATTTCGTAGGGCATAGTGAGTTTCTAACATATTTCTACACATTTTCTAACAGTCATTTCTAAAGACAATTAATTTCTAACATATTGTCTAACGAATAAGTGTTACAACATATTTGTAACATATTTTAACCCGTATTTTCTAACATATTTTAAAATGATTATTTGTTTGAGGCGACATATGAGTTTTTAAAGACTAATCAATTTCTAAAGGATAACAAAATTTTCTACAATCGATATTTCACAACAAAAACAAATTTTCCTAACAATAGTCATCTGATTGAGATAGATACTTAGTTCTACTAGTATCATTTATGTCTAACACATATTTTTAGTCATATGTTCTAACGCTATATTTCTAGACATTATGTATTAAAAAGATTTTCTAACAAGTATTCTCTAACAGTATTTCTTACATATTTCTAAACAAGTACATGAGTTTCTGAGAATTTTAAAGTATTGTCTAAAATTAATGAAATTTTTCTATAAATAAATTTTAGACATATTATCTACAAATCAGTCCCTTCAATATTTCAGAATACATATTTTCTTACATATTTCTAACAATATCATATAGAATGTTTCTACAACAACGTCAGATATTTCTAACAGATATTTCTAACCATTTTCTAAACATGAATTCTTAAAGACATGTTTCTAAAACAATAGCTTTTTTTAAACAAGAATTTCCAATTATATGTTTTAGTATTTTTTTATCTATTCTGTAAGTTTATTCCTTACATTTTCTTACATATTTCTATTAACCTTTTCTAAGTACTAGGTAATCAAATTTCTAACTGATCACGGACATATTTCTCTAAAGTATCATTCTTACACTAATATTCTAACAAGATTTTCTAACTTGCAAATAATTATTGTTTGTTTTCTAACAGCTTTCTAAAGGGATATGTCCTTCTTAACGTTAATTTCAACATATTTCTAACAGTATTTCTAATTATGACAAGAAACTGGATGACTCAAAAGTGAATTTCTTACCTTTATACATAGAACATCATCCACGAAGCCTAACATCTTAGAAAACACTCAGATCAAATCCTATTCTTTTTGATTTTCTTTCTGCTTTGTGTTCAAATTACTCTTACTTGCAAGATTCTGTTCCTTAAACTAAACAAGCTTCTAACAATTTTTTTCTTAGGTGCATTTATAAACTTTCTCAAGCTGCCCAAGATACTTCTCCAGTACAGGGGGTACCATTCCACTAAGCAAATTTCTAGCAGATTTTTTTTATCGTCTTCATAAATTATTTTATGCTGCCCCAGATATTTGCTCGGTATAGGCCATAGGGGGTGTTATCCTTTCAGGCATAATACGCGTTTCACTTTTACAGTCCTTCCTTTTTGGAGTCCAGATTTTATTTCTTACCAACTCTCTCACTCTCACTATCATACTCACTAACTCTACTGAGCAACTTTCTAACCACCATTGCGCTGCATCACTCTCCTTGAACTATCTCTATTACAATACCGCCTCCTTTGAAGAGAGCCTATGGGGACTCATTTTTCCTTATTGGGTTGAGCAATTTCTGTCTAGAGTTCACCTGACCAAAGACGTAATTGCTATTTTCTTTATTTCTTGTACCCTACTGGTAAATTATGAAGCACTTCTTGTACTCTACTGGTAAATTATGAAGCACTTCTTGTACTCTACTGGTAAATTATGAAGCACTTCTTGTACTCTACTGGTAAATTATGAAGCACTTCTTGTACTCTACTGGTAAATTATGAAGCACTTCTTGTACTCTACTGGTAAATTATGAAGCACTTCTTGTACTCTACTGGTAAATTATGAAGCCCTTCTTGTACTCTACTGGTAAATTATGAAGCACTAATCCTTTTATTTTACTGGTAAATTATGAAGCACTTCTTGTACTCTACTGGTAAATTATGAAGCACTTCTTGTACTCTACTGGTAAATTATGAAGCACTTCTTGTACTCTACTGGTAAATTATGAAGCACTTCTTGTACTCTACTGGTAAATTATGAAGCACTTCTTGTACTCTACTGGTAAATTATGAAGCACTTCTTGTACTCTACTGGTAAATTATGAAGCACTTCTTGTACTCTACTGGTAAATTATGAAGCACTTCTTGTACTCTACTGGTAAATTATGAAGCACTTCTTGTACTCTACTGGTAAATTATGAAGCACTTCTTGTACTCTACTGGTAAATTATGAAGCACTTCTTGTACTCTACTGGTAAATTATGAAGCACTTCTTGTACTCTACTGGTAAATTATGAAGCACTTCTTGTACTCTACTGGTAAATTATGAAGCACTTCTTGTACTCTACTGGTAAATTATGAAGCACTTCTTGTACTCTACTGGTAAATTATGAAGCACTTCTTGTACTCTACTGGTAAATTATGAAGCACTTCTTGTACTCTACTGGTAAATTATGAAGCACTTCTTGTACTCTACTGGTAAATTATGAAGCACTTCTTGTACTCTACTGGTAAATTATGAAGCACTTCTTGTACTCTACTGGTAAATTATGAAGCACTTCTTGTACTCTACTGGTAAATTATGAAGCACTTCTTGTACTCTACTGGTAAATTATGAAGCACTTCTTGTACTCTACTGGTAAATTATGAAGCACTTCTTGTACTCTACTGGTAAATTATGAAGCACTTCTTGTACTCTACTGGTAAATTATGAAGCACTTCTTGTACTCTACTGGTAAATTATGAAGCACTTCTTGTACTCTACTGGTAAATTATGAAGCACTTCTTGTACTCTACTGGTAAATTATGAAGCACTTCTTGTACTCTACTGGTAAATTATGAAGCACTTCTTGTACTCTACTGGTAAATTATGAAGCACTTCTTGTACTCTACTGGTAAATTATGAAGCACTTCTTGTACTCTACTGGTAAATTATGAAGCACTTCTTGTACTCTACTGGTAAATTATGAAGCACTTCTTGTACTCTACTGGTAAATTATGAAGCACTTCTTGTACTCTACTGGTAAATTATGAAGCACTTCTTGTACTCTACTGGTAAATTATGAAGCACTTCTTGTACTCTACTGGTAAATTATGAAGCACTTCTTGTACTCTACTGGTAAATTATGAAGCACTTCTTGTACTCTACTGGTAAATTATGAAGCACTTCTTGTACTCTACTGGTAAATTATGAAGCACTTCTTGTACTCTACTGGTAAATTATGAAGCACTTCTTGTACTCTACTGGTAAATTATGAAGCACTTCTTGTACTCTACTGGTAAATTATGAAGCACTTCTTGTACTCTACTGGTAAATTATGAAGCACTTCTTGTACTCTACTGGTAAATTATGAAGCACTTCTTGTACTCTACTGGTAAATTATGAAGCACTTCTTGTACTCTACTGGTAAATTATGAAGCACTTCTTGTACTCTACTGGTAAATTATGAAGCACTTCTTGTACTCTACTGGTAAATTATGAAGCACTTCTTGTACTCTACTGGTAAATTATGAAGCACTTCTTGTACTCTACTGGTAAATTATGAAGCACTTCTTGTACTCTACTGGTAAATTATGAAGCACTTCTTGTACTCTACTGGTAAATTATGAAGCACTTCTTGTACTCTACTGGTAAATTATGAAGCACTTCTTGTACTCTACTGGTAAATTATGAAGCACTTCTTGTACTCTACTGGTAAATTATGAAGCACTTCTTGTACTCTACTGGTAAATTATGAAGCACTTCTTGTACTCTACTGGTAAATTATGAAGCACTTCTTGTACTCTACTGGTAAATTATGAAGCACTTCTTGTACTCTACTGGTAAATTATGAAGCACTTCTTGTACTCTACTGGTAAATTATGAAGCACTTCTTGTACTCTACTGGTAAATTATGAAGCACTTCTTGTACTCTACTGGTAAATTATGAAGCACTTCTTGTACTCTACTGGTAAATTATGAAGCACTTCTTGTACTCTACTGGTAAATTATGAAGCACTTCTTGTACTCTACTGGTAAATTATGAAGCACTTCTTGTACTCTACTGGTAAATTATGAAGCACTTCTTGTACTCTACTGGTAAATTATGAAGCACTTCTTGTACTCTA
>JABUQX010020838.1:0-17500 GCA_015478945.1 Trachelipus rathkii
GAAGAGGGAGATAATAGGTCTGCAAGATAATATATATAAGTTACTAGAATAGAAATAATAGTTTAAAGATGAAGGATCTCGAAAGTCAATCAGCCGTGACCTGCATGTAGTAACAGGTTTGACTGTCTCCCAGATGGGGAGGGATCAGTGAGTGCCAATGGTAATGTTGAGTTTTCTAGAGGGAGACTGATACATTGCTAATTGGAGACTTTGACACGATACCTAGATAGGACTTTTTCAAAGTAACAGAATAATAAGAACGAATGAGAGTATGTTTTTATCCCAGGTGCCAGAGTGGTGATATCCGTGATTAGGATAAAGAGAGAGAGATTGATTTGTCTAGCAAATGTTGATTTCAGATGGATTGTGCATGTGGTACAAATGATATAGGATATGAAGGCAGAAGAATTAAATAGCAGATAAATAGGAGATTGTTCAGAAGATGAAGCTAGTGAAGAAGGTGCATCGATCTTTCTTGGGATTTTTACCTAGGTTAGGTGGCAGGTCAGGAATGGGGAGTGGGGCTTTAGGTGTAAATGAACAGGATTAGGAATTTTATGTTTTTCATGAAAATAAATTAGGTTTTTGGATTTGGGAGAGAGTTTCGGATAGGGATCTTTTGCAAGCGGATGGAGTTTCAAACACTTGAGCTCGTAAAGGTGTGCTTTTCAGCACCAGTTGGAGACTTGTATAGCAAAAAAGATAAAGTTGGGGGTGATGGGCTAAATCGGGATACAAATAATAGCAATGGTAACGGTTATAGTTGGTGATATAAATAAACTAGTGTTGGTTTACACGACTCTAATAAGGAGATAGCAAAAAGAATAGCAAGCATTTCGAATATCAAATGCGTTTACACAAATGCTCATAGCCTTAGAAATAAAAAGATGAGCTATTAGTTATATACCATATAATGAGAATCTTGACACTTATTTGCAATAACTCTGAGCGCTAGGGTTAATTGAAGAATTATATTGGGACCCGTTCAGATAGAAATAGACGGTTATTCACTTTTAATTTATACCAGCGTAGAGGAAGAAGGGTGGGGTGTTGGCGCTTTAAATTAAAAGCAATATTCAATCTGTAATAATGACTGACTTTAAACTAATCATGATATTTGAATCGGTATGGTAGAGATATCCTTATGTTCAATAAATCATATAGAATAGGGCATTTTATAGACCTCCTGCCAGAGTCAAGAATTAGACCCAGAAATTGTAAAAGAAATTGAGACAGCATGCCACCAGTAAAGAAAAAGTATAGTCATAAATGGGTGATTTTAATTTTCTGGGCATTCATTGGGATTCTTTCAATGGGATTCCTTGTCTAACACGGACCATAGTAGTTCAGTATTATAAATTGTATCCTAGATAACTTTTTGAGCCAGATGTCCATGAACCCACAAGACACGACGATGCACTATTAGACTTTAATATAACTAACGATGGAAGTATGGTGGATGAGGTTACAGTTGAGGAGAATTTAGGACTCAGTGACTTAATATATATTAATTTAATATAAATGTGATATCTGGGCGCCAAATTGCAAATGTTAACTAGGAAGGACTCTTAGATTTCCAAATATGGATGATTTTACAAATTACGAGACATGCTTAGTATAACTGACTGGGATAAAGAGTCTTAAAGACCAAAACTGTTTTTATCATTGGGAACGATTTTACAGCACATTTTAATGAATATTCAGTCAGCATGTTTTAAAAGTAAACCCATTAGGGTGGCAAAGAGAAACCTGTTTGGTGGATAGAAGAGATAAGAGATAAAATTAATGAAAGCGTAGATGTTTTAAAATATCAAGGGTAAGTAATAGGGAAGATGATTTAGAAAATTATAGGAAAAATAGAAACGAATTTAACTTCATAAGAAAGGCAAAGAGAGAGGCGAAAATTAATTTAGCAAGGAAAGTCAATAAGCATCTGAAGAAGTTTTTTAGCTTTATAAATTTAAAAGTAAGTAATAGGACAATTGGTCCAATTAAAATTGTGAAAATTAGTGAGTTCAGATAAGGATTGGTCAACATTTTCAATGCTTATTTGCTTCAAGTGTTTACTGAGGAAAGATTAGAGTACTAGTTTGGAGACTAATAGTTCTTGTATGCATGTAACAAATAGACTTACAGCATTTGAATTTGACGTAAAAGATATTTAACGTTTATTAGACCATATTGGATCCAGGTAAAGCTGCAGGCCTATGGGATATATGGTAGAATTCCGTAAAAGAGGGTAGTATCAGCATTGCAAAGGCACTGTATTTGATTTTTATAGCGATCTATATTTGGTGAAGTACCAGATGACTGGAAAACAGCAAATGTTTTGTGCCTATTATAAGAAAGGTAGTAGGAAGATGGGAAATTTATAGGCCAGTTAAGCTTAAACATCTCTGTTGTAAAAAGGTTCTGGAAAAGTTACTAAAAGGTCGTCATAAGAGAAATATTTAGAAGATAACAATGTATTGTTATGACTCCCAGCACGTTTCAGAAAGGGTAGGTCGTCATGTCAGACAAACCTTTTGAAATTTATGGAATCATTACTGAGTGCATTGACCGAGGAGATCCAGTTGAAATTGTATATTTAGACTTTAGTAAGCTTTTGATAAGGTTCCCTCACATAAGGCTGATGAATTATTGCAATTTGGTATAGGTGGAGTGGTACATGTTGGATTAGAGGTGGTTGCGAAATAAAACAGTGGTGTACAACTAAATGGGCATAAATCACCATGGAAAATAGTGAGAGTGTGTTCCACAGGGTTCAGTCTGGGGCCACTATGTCTCATAATATAAAATAATTTAGATCAGGGGGCTTAAATGTAAGTTTCCTAAGTTTGCAGATATACTAAAGTGGCCACCTCAGTTAGGAATAGTGAAGGATACATAAAGATTCAAAATGATCTTGATAACTTCTTGGGTGGGCAGATAAGTGGCCAAATGAATTTTATAGTAAAAAAGTGTAAGGTTCTTCATCCAGGTTACTCAAATAAAAGTTTAACTACGATATGAATGGTGAGCTTGAGTCTGTGGAACAAGAAAAAGATTTAGGGTGATTATATAGCAGTATTTGAAAGTGAGCTAATCAGTGTTTGAAGAATACGGACAATAAAGCTAATAAGATGCTGGGCTAAAATAAATCCAATGTTTTTACAAGAGCAAGGAAAGTAAATAAGTAAACTGTATAATAGCTATGGTAGGCCAGTAATAGAGTATTGTGGACAAGTTTGGGCCCCCTTATTTAAAGAACGACTTAGATATGCTAGAGAGAGTGGAACGTAGAGCAACAAGGATGATTTCTGGGTTGAGGGTAAGAGCCATGAGGAGAGGCTGAAGAGTTAGGAATGTTTTCTGTAAAAGGCGATTTCTCAGAGGACATAATACAAGTCTACAAAATATTAATACATCTATTGATAAATAGAGACCGATAATTTTTTCATAGTGAAGCATGGACAGGTTGACCAGGGGGCATAACTAAGGAAAGATTAAGAAGAAAGCATAGCATCATGATATAAGCAAAGCATCATTCAGTAATAGGCTTGTAAATTCTTGGATAGTCTGCAGAGGAGGTTGTGAGTGCTGACTCGATTTGCAACATTTAAGAAAGGGTTAGATTCGTTTATGATGGGTTGGGTATCATATACTATATTGACAAAGCCAAATTGGCGGCGTTTTTAGTTATAGCAGTTCTTGGTTAGATGGCATGTGGTACCATAACTTAGTATTAATGCATGTGATGGTTTGGGTAATCATATTTATATATGCAATTAGTTTTGACTAAGTCCAAATTGGGTGGATTTGTAGTTACACGCACGCAATTGACAAGCCCTAGGGTGCTTTGTGGATTTGCATAGCATGTTTGGGTAGTGGGTTGACTGGGACAGTCCTGATAGGGCCCATGTTGCTTTTTACTGTCTCTATATTCCTAAATGTAACAAAATGGGAATAAATCATCATGGGAATAGTGAAAGAGTGGTGTCCCACAGGTTCAGTGCTGGGGCACTATTGTTCCTCATATATATAAAATGATTTAGACCAGGCTTAAATGCAAGTTTTCTAAGTTTGCAGATGATGACTAAAGTGTCCACCTCAGTTAGGAATAGTGATGGATGCATAAGATTCAAAAAGTCTTGATAAACTTCTTGGTGGGCAGATAAGTGGCAAAATGAATTTTAATAGTAAAAAGTGTAAGGTTCTTCACCTAGGTTACTCAAATAAAGTTTTAACTACGATATGAATGGGGGTATTTGCTTGAGTCTGTGGACCAAGAAAAAGATTTAGGTGTGATTATAAGCAGTAATTTGAAAAAAAGCTAATCAGCGTTTGGAAGCCAGGAATAAAGCTAATAAAATGGCTGGCTATAATAAATCGCAATGTTGTTTTTACAAGAGCAAGGAAGTAATAATAAACTGTATAATAGCTATGTTAGGCCAGTAATAGAGTATTGTGGCACAAGTTTGGCCCTTATTTAAAGAAAGACTTAGATATGCTAGAGAGAGTGGAACGTAGAGAAACAAGGATGATTTCTGGGTTTGAGGGTAAGAGCTATGGAGAGAGGCTGAAGGTTAGGAATGTTTTCTGTAGAAAAGCGATTTCTCAGAGGGAACACGTGATACAAGTCTACAAAATTTTACATCTATTGATATATCAGAGACCAATAAAATTTTCATAGTAGAACATGGACAGGTGACGGGCAGGGGATAATAAGAAAATTATAGAAGAAAGCATGTATCTTGATATAAGAAGCAGCATTCAGTAATAGTGGTTGTTAAATTTTGGAATAGTCTGCCAGAGGAGGTTGTTGAGTGTGACTCGATTGCGACACAACATTTAAGAAACGGTTAGATTGTTTATGGATGGTTGGGTATCATATAGTATTTAGACAAGCCAAATTGGCGGGTTTTTAGTTATAGCAGTTATTGTTAGATGGCATGTGTGACCATACTTATTATAATGCATGTGGAATGGTTTGGATATCATATTTTATATATCAATTAGTTTTGATAGCCAAATTGGTGAGCTTTGTAGTTAGCAACAAATTGACAGCCTCTAGGGTTGCTTTGTGATTTGCATTGAGCATGTTGGGTGGGGTTGACTGGACTAGTCTCGATAGGCCCATGTGGCTTTTTACTGTCTCTATATTCCTAATGTCCTAATGTCCTAATGTCCTATATTCTCTTTCTACTCTCTCGTAATTAGCAATTCGATTATAATCATCTAAATCTTTGGAAATTACATTCTGAACTGGTAAATGCATGAATTTTGTAGGCTCACATGATAAATCACAAATATCGTCAGCTCCGATTTCCCTTTTAATTCGTTTATCTCTTCCCTGCCTGGTCATTTCAAGAAACAATTTCCTTGACATTTTATAGAATGACTAGCCTATCCAATATACTGTATGAATAAATGATAATTTATTAAATAACAGAAATTAAGATGTTTATAAACCTTTTTTAAGTTAACTTTTTCCTAATTTATCAAAACCACTCACAAATATATACGATGAATGAAGATATACGGTAATTAAGCACAAAACTGCGCCAAAAATAGACAAATAACCAAAAATAGGGTGCATCCTATAGCACTCCACTAACACATTCTTCGCCCCCTTTCACGCTGATCAACATATTCTTCATAAAGGGGAATAGGCCATCCTTTATCAACACATCATTAACAAAAATAACAGATAACCCTTGCATTTAACAAAATGGCATCCAACTAACTAAATTTAGGGCAGCTATTGTTTAGTCCAGAGGTCCCCAAACTTTTTTGTCTCGTAGACCACTTGCCATGTTTTTCCGTTTTGGGTAGACCCCCTGCTTACCTGATAATGATTTTTTGCTAAAACATATATATATAATATATATATATATATATATATATATATATATATATATATATATATATAATATATAATAATATATATATATATATATATATATATATATATATATAGCTATATATATATTATTATATACTATTTAGCGGTCGAATATAATAGGCGCCTTTCAGAATTATTTAAATACTATAGCTAAATATTATACTTATTTCGAATGAGTATAACCGTATGTTCAGTAAACCTATATATATATAGCAAAGTTATAACATGACTAATGCGAAATATCCCTCTGTCCCTCACTTTGCTTCACGTTTCACGATTTCCTAATTATAAATAAAACCCTGCTTATGGAACATCAAAAAACTCAACGCCATCCCAACATGTAAAAAACTCGGTCAGGATCGCGTAATTTATCTACTCTTTGCTACTACGAGTAGAAACTAACATTTTATAAAAAAAAATAATGTACTTACTTTTCTCACTCGGAGTCCAAACCAGAAATTGACATTGATTCATTTTAACTTTGATTCACTTTAATTTGTATATGCCTAACTACCAGTTTATATTTTTTTAAATATTTCCTTAACACTTTCCTTTTCAAGATTCAGGAAACAAATGAACGTATTTGTCGCTCACATTCGTATTTATTGACTAACGAATTGAACAAGTCGGTGCAAGTACGAGTCTTACTGCGCTGTCTTCGCAAAGCTCTGAGACAAGAATGGACAAGAATTTCTACTGCGCGTATGCGTGTAACATGATGATACTGGTATATCATTATGTGCAAGTTTTTACAAGTTCAAAGCGAATGGCTACAACTAACACAATTTTATGAAATATACTAATTTAATTTAATTAATATATAATGCTTAAATGAGATCCACTATCGTTGACCCCCATTTACATCTCATGAACCCCCCCAAAAATTTGTAGCTTTCATGGACCCTTTGCAGGTTGTTGTAGACCCCTGGGGGTCTATATAGACCACTTTGGGAATCACTGGTTTAGACCCTTATCGCTTTTGTCATTTGTGCTTACACTCGATAAGAAATGCTCACCCAGTTTTAGCACGAATTTCCCAGATTTTGCCAAGAGACAATGTTTCAGAAGTACAAGTTTTGAATGCTGGTCCTGGAATTTTTCAAGCAAAAAAGTAAAAGGCCTAGTTGCTAGCCCTGTCACCCTAGAACTGCGAAGAAAATCTTCATTTGACCTGACTGCGCCAAATTCCAAATCCAAAATTTAATCAAAAGAACTAATTGTTAGTTTTTCTTGCTTCACATATGGCATTTTACAAAACTCTCATTATTCTTAATTTCACTTAAAGATGGATGGAAAATTTTGTTATTTCTACTTGAATTTTCAAAGTAGTAATTTTCCTTTCATTTATAATTTGGATTTAATTTTCAAATACTAAAACATTACTATTGTCCCACTCCTCCATCAAAGTGACCGCCAGCATCATGATTGTCTACTGAACATGTAACCGATTTCTAACACGCCTCCCTACATATCCCAAACATGTTCTATGTAATTGAAGTCTGGGCTTCTCGTAGGTACCGGCAGGATGTGAATTCATACCTCTTCAAAGTACAGGTGAACGACGGTGGCAGTGTGCAGCATGGCATTGTCATGGAGTAATTAAAAATTGTCACTAATGAAAATGGTAAAAGGCATTAAATTCTGACCAATATTTTTTTTTACCATTTTGATGTTAAGGTTTCCTTGTTCAATATTTAGCAACTCCGTGTACACTCCCAAAGCTATGACAGTCCGCACCATCACAGAGTCGCCTCCGAAAGGAATACATGGAAAAATGCTGCAAAGGGTAAAGAACTGGAGTTTCCGATACACTGTGAATTGGTTGACCCACAATCAACCAACCACTGGTTTCTGGGAGACATCTTAAGCACTTCTTTTCTTGTTTCATGTCTTTCCATTCTTCAGGCACCAAAACTCAAATTAAGACACTGGCATTGAATTTCCACACTCATGTGACTAATGAATCCATTAATGCTGAATGTGGACTACCTGTGTTTTTCCGATAATTATAAACACATTGCAAACTAATCGTATAATTGCCAAATTGTGTACAAAGAGTAAATTTTAAGTGATGAGTTAATTTAGATCTAGTTTATACTTACATAGGACCTGTTGTATTATAGGATCCGGCCAGTTTTGAATTTTAAAAATATATATTTTTTTTTTGGTAGATCGTTAATCATTAAAAATCATATATATTAATTTGTGATGGTAAGTGAATGCATGGCACACGAACATTTGTCCTGTTGTATTATAGGATCTGGCCAGTTTTGAATTTAATTTTTTTTTTTTGTTAGATCGTTAATTATTAAAAATCATATATTAATTTGTGATGGTAAGTGAATGCATGGCACGCGAACATTTGTCTAAGTGGGTCCCCCGAGCCATGATTGTGGGTGATATAGTGAAATATAGCTTACGTAACAAAATTAAATAAAGCTAATAGAAATTTTAAAAAATGAAGCATTCTACAGTAAATAGGCTTTAAATATAAAATTTGACACGTTCATAGCTTTTTTCAGGTTCATTTTCTTTAAAAGCAAATTACATTTTTGTTCACTACGAGCCATTTCCAACATTTCACATGTTACATTAAAATCGGTGAAAATCGATATTTTTCACTACAGTCGATAATTTCCTCCATAAATAATTTTGATATAAAACTGAAATTTGTAGGCCTATTTTATCATATTTAGTAACTTCGAAACCAAACTTTTACCACCGGAAACTAATAAATATATAATTTTCTAACTCTTAAAATTTAGTATACACACAATTTTTTTTTATTTCACAGTTACTTACCCTTCCTGATTTTCCATTTTGATTTATATAGAAATTACAATGTCTAAAAATGTGTAAATCACTTAAAATAAGTTAAAAATAATAGCACTATAATACTATTTCGAACTTAAAATAAGTTTGTTTACAAATGATATTTCGCGTGACGTCACGAATCTGAAAAATCAAAAAAATCAAAAAAATCGAAAATTGATTTTTTTCTAAAAAAATTCAAAAAAATCACCAACCCTGCTTAAAAACAATGCAAAAAAGTTAAAACTGGCCAGATCCTATAATACAACAGGACCCACACTTATATATATATATATATATATATATATATATATATATATATATATATATTTTATATATACAATTCTATAATATATATAGTATATATACTATATATATATAGATATATATTATATATATATATATAATATATATATATATTTATTATATATATATATATATTATATCATATATATATATATTATAAATCAAAAAAATGAAAAATAGGATAGAATAATATATATATTTTTAATATATATAATATATATATATATATATATATATATATATATATATATTATATATATATATATATTAATCCTCTTACTAGGAACTGAATTAATCACCCTTGGAAATTTTTTTTTTTCGAATGGTCTGAATTCATTATAGCCAAACTTGCAACAAGTTTGCTGCAAGTTTTCTTTATCAAGTTTGCCACTGCAATTTTTAATCAAAGTTCATCAAACTTAAAATCAATTTGAAAACTTGCAGCAAATTTGATACAAGTTCATTCTAGCAAGTTTGTCCAGGCAATTTAAAATCAAAGTTAATCAAACTTGATTCAAGTGTACATGCTGTCTGGGTTTACTTCCTCATTTTATCAATTAATTGGTTTCCATTGAATGTTCTTATATATATATATAATATATATAATATATATATATATATATATATATATAAATATATATAATAATATATATATATAATATATATTATATATATATATATATAATATATATATATATAATATATACAAAATATATATATATATTTGTTTCCATAGTATATATTATATATATAGTATATATATATATATAGTATATTATATTCTTGTATTTTAAATAGTGTGCAAGTTTATTAAGCTTTATTTTAAAATTGCCTGGGCAAATTTGCTAAAAAAACTTGCAGTAAACTTGCAGCAACTTTATATTTACTTCAATTGATAAGCTTTGATTAATATTGCATGGGCAAACTTCAAAAAAAACTTGTAACAAACTTGCACCAAGTTTGACACAAACACACGAAACGCACATACACACATTCATATCACACACACACACACAATTTAATAAATAATAATAATTATTTTTAAATAATGGAATAGTAGCCGCAGAGGGCTGTCACCCCCGATTTTTATGAAAATCACAGATATACTCTAAAAAAATAGAGATAATGAAGAAAGTGAAAACGAAAAATCAGGCGGCTGCTTAGGAAAAAAAGTACAGCTCTACAAAGTTCGAATTTTTCCCATAGGATTTTCTTATATATATATATATATAATATATATAGTATATTATATATATATAATATAATATATATATATACTATATATCTATATATTATATATATATAGTCTATATAATATATAAATATATATATTAATATATATATATATATATGATATAAAATTAAAAACTCACAGGATATACTCTAAAAAAAATTAATAACGAAGCTTTAAAAAAAACGAAAATAATTTGTCTTTAGGAAAAAAAAGTTACAGCCTCTCAAAGTTTAAAATTTTTCCATAGGCTTATAAAAAAAAAATTAAGTGGGGCGCTGCGTGCTCGTCCTTAGGCCATCCATTTCTAGAATTATGAATAAGATTTGTTAATCTTAATAGATTTTTCTCTGTGTATCCCCTAACAAAAAATGTATCAAAACCTGAACTAGAATAGAGGCCTGAAATGAGACTAACCTGGATGGATCAAAAATTAAAAGTCTTATGGGTGTTTTAACTGTAACTTTTTCCCTAAGAGAGACCGCCGATTTCTTTCACTATTCTTCATTATATTTTTTTAAGAGTATATCCTGTGATTTTCATAAAAATCATTGGGAGACCACTCTGCGCTACTATTACCTTAAATATTATTTTCATTTCAAAGTATATATATAATATATATATATAATATAATATATAAATATATATATATATATTAACTATATATACTATTATATATATATAATATATATATATAAAATCAATATATATATATATATATATATAATTAACAGTATTAACTATTTAAATAAAAAATAATTTTATCATTAAAAATAAATGGATAAATTCGTATAAATTAACACATATTTTCGATGTTAAATAGAAATGCTACTAAAATGAAGTCATAATTATTACTGTTGTGGTTAGCTTAGTTAGTGGTAGCACGGTGAATTTCTATACAAGTGGCTCGGATTCGATACCATCTCTAGAAATGAAAATCGGGAGTCGAAGCTAGGGAAGTAAGTGAGGTACGAATGAGTCGAACTTAACGCATAGGAGTGCTGAATAATATAAGGAAACGTAATCGATCGGTAGTTACCGGTTTTTTTAAGTTGTTAAGCTGTGGTTATTAAAAAGGTCCTTAGTTTGTTCAAATTAACTTTCATTTAAATTTTCGGAAGTTTGTTTTTAGCTTTCGTTTAGACTTGTAAGTTTGCACGGCAAACCTGCTGCAAGTTTTACCGTTGTCAGCTAGCACGCGTGATACAAATTTGAACCAATCGTGCAGATATCCAACGCGAGCTTGCAACAAACTTGCATGTTTGACGTTGGAAACTTGTTTCAAAGTTGATACCTGTTTAAAATGCTGTTTGGATGGTATCCGGGCTTAGACTTTATAAATATATATATATATATATATAATGAATTATATAATATATATATAGAATAATATATTATATATATATATATATATATATATATATATATATATAATATATATATATATATATATATATAATGGTCTTATCCCTTTAAACCCATTTTGGTTGTGGTTTTGAGGAAAAGGAATAAAAGAATGAGCCGAAACACCATCAACAGTTTTTTTTTCTTTGCAAGTGTTCGCAATCTATCAATTCGCGGCCTTTCAGCCTCCGTCGATTGGGAATAAAAGCCAAATTTCAGAGGCATTTATTATAACTTCGGAAATCTATACAAAACGATATTGATTTTTCTCTTGCATTTTTTTTTCAATGGTTTTTTACCCCAGATTTCGTTTCATACTATTATAAGTTGTTTTTCATCTTCTCCTTCAGTTCGAGTGCTGAGTTCTCAGCTAGATCTATATTTATACATTTATCTTAATAAATATTATTGATTTTGTAACTTTTAAAAAAATTTGTATTTGCGTCGAATCTGACTATTAGAGCAAAAGGCTTTGTAATAATTATTATTAATATTATTATAATTATTGTTTATTATTATTATTATTATTATTATTTATTATTATTATTATTATTATTATTATTATTATTATTATTATTATTATTATTATTATTATTATTATTATTATTATTATTATTATTATTATTATTATTATTAATTATTATTACTTATTATTATTCATTATTATTATTATTATTTTTATTATTATTATTAATTGATTATTATTATATTATATTATTATTATTATTATTATTATTATTAATTATTATTGCATATTTATATAAGCCTTTTTTGTCTTTTAACATTTTAACACTTATAAAACTGTTATAAATTTGTATTTTCTAGGTTTTCTATTAAATTATTTTTAAATTTTATATAAACATATTTTACCTGAACTTTTCAACAAATTGATAGTGCTGTATAAAAAGAGTGTTACTATTTTCCCGAATTTTACGGCCAACCAAAACGGCCGCATTACTACTGGCTTCGAAATACGGCCTTGCAAATGAGTTTGTGTGACGCGCTAACTTGAAACTTATGTCTTAAATTTATCCAGTAATTGCAGGTTGCATGAGTGGGCCCCCAACCCGAAAAACCCACCCGGGGTTTTTCAAAAAAGCCACTTGAAAAATAAAACCCGCTTTTTTTGCCCACTTGGTTTTTTTAAAAAAAAAATTAGAATAATGCAGTGTAAAAAGTATAAAAAAATAAAAAATATTATAAATATATCTCTTATTAACTTAGTGAAAGTGTTTAATAAAAGCTCTTTTAATTCATTGATGAAAGAATATATTATATATATATATATATATATTATATACTATATATATATATCTTATATATATATATATATTATATATATAATATAATATATATAGTATATATAGATAATAATATATAATTTTAATATATATATAATAATATATAATATATATATATATATATATATATATATATATATATATAGTATATATAATATATATATATAGTATATATATAATATATAGTATATATATATATATATACTATATAATTAATATATATTACTATATATATATATACTATGTATATATATATATGATATATATTTAAAATTTATAATATATATATATATTATATTAAATATATCTATATATATAATTATATATATATATAATTAATTATATATATATATATTGAAAAAAGCCCATGTCCAAAAAGTGGGGGGGAACCTGCTAGACTTTTTCGAGAATGGTGAGGCGTAACCAGGTCTTCATAGGTTTTGTATCATTTTCAACAAGTAACTCAATCAATACTTAAAAATGAGACGTTGTTAGCATAAAAAAAACTTTGAGATTAAATTTTGATCATAGAATGTCTTTTGTGCAGTTGCCCATTTTAATTATATATTTAGACAATTTCTTTTGAGTTTTTGATGTGTCAGATACAGGATAACCATGTTTTCATTGTTGAAATGTCTTGCAGACCATCGAAAAGTTAGATGATCGCCTTTCTTCTAACATACTTTCAACGGTGTACTTAGAGCTTGATCTCACTAGAA
Organism: Trachelipus rathkii; assembly: GCA_015478945.1. Taxonomy (NCBI): domain Eukaryota; kingdom Metazoa; phylum Arthropoda; class Malacostraca; order Isopoda; family Trachelipodidae; genus Trachelipus; species Trachelipus rathkii. The sequence continues at coordinate 13,657 of JABUQX010020838.1, forward strand.
TTTGCCAGAAATATGACAAGCGCTTACAAGATTATTTCAGATGCACTTTTATTCTTATCAATTTTATTGCTATGATGTCAATCAGCTGTAGATTCTACATTTACTTTGGCTGTGCTAGACATTCAGAACTTCAGTCCATTCATTTCCTAGTTTCCTTCTGATCCCAGAGTCTTTGGCATTACTGTTATAATGAAACTTATAATAACTTGAAAACAACAATTAAATTAATATGAAATTGGCAATGAGTTATTGCTGAAAAGGAAAGGAAAAATGAAAAACCCAATTTTCCCCGGTTTTTCGGGTTTTATGTGAAAAAAAACGAAAAACCCCGGGCCCACTGGGCTTTTTCAAAAAAAGTGGTTTTTTTGCCAACCCTGGTAATTTGTACCTGAAATTTTATATTTCGAAATAAAAATTTATTATTAGCATATGTTAAAAAGTATATTTTTGCAATTTAATATATAATATATTATATTATATAATAATATATATATATATATATATATATAGTTATATATATATTCTATATAATATGATAAGTATAATATAAAAATTATATATAATTAGCAATTAGTTAAAAAGTAAAATTTATATAATATATATATATTATTATATTCTCCCTGCCCCTACATGAAGACAACGTAGTGATAAAGCCAAAATTTGATAAGACTTGCCAATTTTTGTCTTTCCGATAATTTTTCCTTCATTCCTTTGATCTGTCATTTAGTGAATTTTAATTAGCTTTTAAATTTAAGCATCCCTTCTTTCATGGTTTATTATTTAGCGTGTATTGTTTATTACCCTTTGTTCGGTTTAAGAAAGATTAAGAAGAAAAATTGTGTGCGCGCGGCATGTCGATTCGTACGTGTGGGGACTGTGTATTACATGTATTTTGAATGAAAAGGAAACAGTACATTCATATTGTATTTGAAGGTATGGTTGGATGGATTGTATATTGTTTTGATATTTTTATATCAGTAGATTTTAAATTTCTAAGCACCGATATTATATATATATATATATTATAATATATTTGTTTGTTTGTGTCTTTAAAAGCTGTAATTTTTTTCATCTTTTGAGGAAATTTATATCGTGTTTAATTAAAAGTTTATTGCGGTACATATTTCATGTTATATTGTAACTTTGTGTCTATTTAAATAGCGAAGAGTACAATCATACCAGTTACGTAAGCGTACGACGGCAATCCGTTGTTCATACATTGTGTTCGTTCGTCGCAACATTTCCATTTCCGTTTCCCCTACTTTGGAGAGCCAGCGCCATTATTCCTCTTCTTTTGTTAACGTTGATGAATTCGTTTCATTTAATCAAATTTTGTCTAAATTTTAATCAATTTTCTTTTTTTCCTTTTTTTTAATTTTTTAATTAACAGATGCATCGTACTTCCTTTTCACATTATTTCGGAATAACTTATATATTGATATCAATGATAATATATGATACCACTACATAATTATATATATATATATATATATATATACTATATATATTATATATATACTTATATATATTATATTAATATAATATATATATATATATATATATATATATATATGATGATCATATACTTGTGTGTGTGTGTGTGTCGGTGTTGTGTGTGTGGTGTGGTTTAAGCCAATATATTAGTAATATATTATATATATATATAATATACTATATATAATATATATATATATATATAATTATATATATACTAATTATATATAATATATATATATAATATATATATCATATATCACTATTATATAATATATATATATATATAACCTACCGTATATATATATATACTATATATATATATATATATATATTATATATATATAATATAATATTAATATATATTATATATATATATTACTATTATATATATATATATCACCCCCTTATTATTATATACCCTACTACCTCACTACACCATATATTATATATACTATATATATATATATATACTATATATATATATATTATATATATATATATATATATATATATATATATATTCAGCCAGTGATCGGGCGAATCCGAATCCCGGATTGGATTCGAACCGGATCGAGCTCTCGAATCCGGATCGGATTCGATTTGAAATCGAAGGTGCCTGGGATTTCGGATTCGGACTGGCTTCGAGCCTTTCCACACCACACGGATTCGGAATTCGGTATTACGAATCACGGTGCTGGACTCGATTCGGTTCGGATTGAGCCATTTTTTACACATCCGGATTCGATTCGGAGGCTCGATATCGAATCCGGATTCGAATCCGACTCTATTTCTTGTTTCTACAGAAGTGTCAAAAAATCATCCAAAAAATAATCAAAAAAAAAAACCGAAAACTTTGAATAAAATTGCATCACTATTTAGGAGCCAACAACAGGACTGTATGAGCCAATCAAGATGCATATTTCTATTATTTTTGGCTAATCATACGCCATAGGAGAAATAGAGTTTACTCTTGAAACATTGGAAAACTAATAATTTATAGAGAATATGTTACATAAGGACAGGGTCCAATATTGGGCTCGTACTATGCCCAAATTTTCAGCCCCCCTAAAAATGGACATTAAAATCGGAATATGCATCCGATTTTGAACCTAATAAACACAAACTGTAGACTTGTCTTGCCTCAAAACGTTGTTTTTTGTGGTGTTTTCTGTGTATGTAGTCAAATCTTTCAGAATATTCAGTCTTTTCAAAACCCATGTTTTTGACATTTTTTCGTATAAACTTCTACTTTTTTCGAAATGACCTCAAACTTAAGGTATTAGTACTTTTTTCGATTTTTTGAATTTTTTTTGTGTTCTAGCGTTGTCCAATTTCTAAACCACTTTTTTTTGGATTTAAAATGAAAATTGCGATAAGTTTTTTTCTTGTTTGGGCGAAGTTGATGAAATTTTCAGGGCATAATATAATCGGGAGAGTGCACATTTTTTACATTAAAATTTCTTATCTGTATCTGCATTAGATTTTAATTTGTTCTTGTACTAATTTTCAAAAAAAATTTTTTGCTTGAAATTTTTCAAGAATTTTCTAAGAATATACACAACAAAAATTGATCTAAGTAAAAAGGGTGGCATCTTCCCGTTTATACAAGCCCTAAAAATTTGATGTTGAACCGGATGAGTAGAAAATTAATATATCAATTTTTCACTTTCCGAACAATTAAACGTTTGAAAAGTGAAATACTTTGAGTGGCTTTTTTTTTTTCTACTGTCCGATCAACATCACATTTTCAGGGCTTGTATAGTCGGACGAGATGCATCTTTTTTATTAAGAAATTTTTTGAATACTCAAAAGAAATTTTTTAAAATTTCCCAAATTTTTTTTTGAAACATTTGTTTTCAGAGAACAAATCAAAACTAATACACTATACAAAGAAATTTATCTAAGTAAAAATGATGCATCTCGTCCGACTACATATGCCCTAAAAATTTTATCCACTTCGCCCGAAAGGAAAAATTATCGCAATTTTCCTTTAAAATCCCCAAAAAAGTGGGTTTGGAAATTGGAAAACGCTAAGCACAAAATTCAAAAAATCGAAATGGTACTTCGTGACTTTTGTAGATAATGGACCTGCATCATGCATATTTTCAAGTTTGAAGTCATTCAAAAAAAATCTGGGAGTTGATTCGAAAAATGTTAAAAACATGGTTTTGAAAAATTGAAAATCCTGAAGAATGACTACCAGACACAGAAAAAACACCAGAAAACAACGTTTTAGAGGAAAAATAATCTACAGTTTTGAGTGTTTATAGGGTGAAAATTGGCTGATAAATTCCGAATTTTTGTCCATTTTTAGGGGGTGAAATTTGGCACTGAACTTAATAAATAG
>JABUQX010020838.1:25000-32636 GCA_015478945.1 Trachelipus rathkii
TCATCATGCGACTTTTTTTCTCTCTTTTTTTTTAACCAAATTGATCTTAAAAACTAAAATTTTAAATATATATATAATTCCTAAAAATTTCACAGGGGAGGGTTCTGACCCCATAAACCCCCATCCTTCGGCAATATATATATATATATATATATATATATATTAATACACTTTGGTATTTATAAGTCCTTTTTACGTGCATATTCTAACATACAAGCACAGGACTTAACTTAGAGGGTCAGAACTGTCCACCGTCTCTTTAAACCCCTATATGATTTTAAATTTATACCTGTTATATGCAAATAGTGGATTTAATTGTCTCATTTCACAACCTTAATTTGTTCAAATTGCCAATTTTGATATCTGAGCTTTCAAAATTGGATTTGCGAATAAAAAGTGTCTGTAGATTCAAATGTAAATTTCCAGGGACAGGGTGTAGTTAGTTTAGAATTAAGTGGTCAAGCCGCTCTATTTTAAAGGCTTATATCACTTTAAATAATGTTTTAATTCTAATTATAAGTATACCAAAAAATCAAACCAAGGACGTTTTATAAGTTTGTTAGTATACATTTTCCTTATTTCTTCGTCTAAAGCTTACAATTCACGATTTAATATGCGAATATATTTTCCTGTCAAAGTAAAAGCGTAAAATATAGTTAAAAAGTTGGGCGTGGTTTGGCATTTATTGCCATTTTTTCACGAAAAGTTACCAGATTTTTAAGATATTTTATTATCAAATATCATAAATACATGAAAACTACATTCATCCTAACGTAAATTATTTATTTAATTAATTAAATAAATAATAAATAATATCAATATATATAAATAATAATATAATAATAAATAATATAATAATAATAATAATAATATATTAATAATAATATAATATAATAATAATAATAATAATAATAATAATAATAATAATAATAATAATAATAATAATAATAATAATAATAATAATAATAATAATAATAATAATAATAATAATAATAATAATAATAATAATAATTTAATAATAATAATAATAATAATTTAATAATAATAATAATAATAATAATAATAATAATAATAATAATAATAATAATAATAATAATAATAATAATAATAATAATAATAATAATAATAATAATAATAATAATAAATAATAATAATAATAATAATAATAATAATAATAATAATAATAATATGATCAAATAACTAATAACTAAAACTATAATTATAACTATAACTATAAATATGACTATGACTTTAACTAACTATAACTATAACTATAACAATAACACGAACAATAACAATAACAATAACAATAACAATAACAATAATAATAACAATAACAATAACAGAACTTGTCAATATTTGGCACATAGTAAAGGCTAATATACTGTATTTATACACCAAGTAGAATAATACCAAAAGCAAAATCTGTAGGAAAGGCACATTCTATAACTATTTAATGTTTATTGTTGTAATAACATACAGTTTAACCTTAATAACTTAGTAAATACTAGCCATTTTGGATTATTCATAATGCAATATATGATGCAAAAACCATCAATAAACCTATTCAATCATCTACTTACTGGTACAAGGAGTTAAGCTGAACAATCTCCTGCGGCAAACCATTTCAAAACTTAACTATATTACTGAATGACTGTTTTCAAACATCAATTTAGCATGCCTCTTTTCAAATTTTCACATCGCGTTCCCTAGTCTCTCTACCATTATCTACCATAAAGAATTAGTTATTCTTAGTATTATCGAAAAAGGTAAATATTTTTAGACTTTTATTATGTCCCCTTTGAGAAATCACCTTTCTGCAGAAAATATTCCTAGCTTCTTCAGCATCTCCTCTTAGTTCTTATATTTCAGCTAGAAATTATCTTTGTTGCTCTACGTTGGAATGTGAGATTTCCAATACATTTTTTTGTTTATGACAAGGAGAAGAATGTTTATATTGTCAACAGGAGAGACGAGAGAACCGTCGAAAGAGATAGGAAAGTTAGAAGGTGTTTTAGAGAGGGAGATTTGAAGAAGTTGTGTTTTTAAAGAATTGAATTTCGCAAGGTTGAGACGTTTGGGAAGAAAAAAAACCCGAAACCCCCCCCCAAACCCGGAATTCTATCCAAGATTCAGCGAGACTTAGAACCGGAAAGATTAAGACGAGAGGCAATTCTAGAAGTAAAAGAGGGAGCAGAATTGAAATGAGTTGAAGAATGATGGGTCGAGTCATTGACATATGAGTGGATAGAGTTAGAAGTGCAGGTGAGAAGATCATTAATGAAAAGTAAGAATAAAGTATGAGATAAGACCGAACCCTGAGGAACACCATTATTGAGAGAAAAAGAAGAAGTTGCTCTATTAACCACCACAGCCGATATTGAGCGACTTGAAAGAAAGCTAGACATAAGCAAACAAAGAGAAGGAGGAAACCCAAAGGAGGGGAGCTTGGAGAGCAGTGACGCGTGCCATACCCGGTCAAATGCTTTGGATATGTCAAGCGCAACACACGCAAGTCTCCCCCCGTAGTTTCCAAAGAGCGAAAAACCATAAGCAGTTAAAAAGTGAGAGGTATATATCGCGCAGTAGATACCTTGAACGCAGAAAGCCCAATACTGCGATCGGAAAGAAGAGAATGAGATCCAGATGGTCTAAGAAGTGAGGTTTGAGGAGGGTTTCAAAGATCTAGGTAAAATACAGTGAGAGCTATAGGGTGATAGCTAGAAGGATCAGAGCGGCTTCCTTTTTTCGGAATAGGTTTGGATTATGTGCGTGGCTTCAACACATTGAACATGCTGTATGGAGACCATGGAATATAGTTTGAATGAGGGGTGGGGTCAGCACGTAAGCACACTCCCTCAAAACTCTGGGACTGATGCCATCCGGGCCACCCGCCTTCCTAACGTTCTTAGATCTCAGGAGCCCATGCACCTGATCAAATGTAAATACTGGCAAAGACATAGGACACCTGAGAGGAGAGGAGAAGAATGCCGAATCGATCCAGGGTTGATTAAAGGGAAATTGGAGGCGAAGAGAATTGGCTTTTTCATTTGGAGAGTTTAGTAACATGAACTAATCGGATCGAATAAGAATGTGAAAAGCGCAGATTTACACGAAGTTGCATTAGAGATGTTTTGGCAAGACGGCCAGAAAGATTTATCAGTGGGAGAACCAAGGGAGGTTAGCGCACTTCTCCGGTTTGATGAAAAGCCGCTTTGCTCGTTGAGAGTATCTGCATCGATTACTAGTGAAATGAAAAATTAGCGAGAGTGATAGGAAGAACGAGATTTTTATCCCACCCCGAATACGCAATTGTCCTCTAACCTGAATGGCCCAGAGAAACACAAGACGATTGACCCATGACAATATAAGGAGAGAAAGATTTAGTCGAAGAAGGAATGAAACCTGCTCATTCCATCAACGATTACAGCTGCCACCTTATCGGCAGAAGTCGAACGTCATCAGAGTCAAAGCAGTCATTTCAGTTATAGTTAGCGTAGAGGCGACGCAAAGCCCCACAATCAGCCCGATCAAAGTGCCAGAAAAAATCTTGTTGGAAATCATGCAGTATCTTATTATTATCATCCAAATGTTTCTCAAAATGAACCTTCAGTTACTTTTAAAAAAATTTGCAACCATACATGCTAAGCTAACTGGCCTAATAATTTCCCAAATCTTCCTTGCTACCTTTCATATAAGTAGGCACAGCGTTTGCTGTTTTTTCAATCCTCTAGTACCTCACCAAGTGGTTTTGATCTTTTAAAAATAAAATGCAATGAGTTATGCAGTGCTACTACTGCTCTCCTTTAGAATTCTAATATAAATACCATCAGAAACTGAAGCTTTACTTGGGTCAATGTGGTCCAGTAAGAATCTTATTAGCTCTATTCTTTGTTTCCAAAAACTGATATTCTTTCAAATTAATCTATTTATTAAAATGCACAGTTTAACCTATACCACATTGCGATAACTTTTGCATCAGTCTTATGTGGGTCACCTTATGAAAGGCTTTGCTGAAGTCAAAAGGTATAGTCATAACTGGGTGTCCTTGGTTAAACTGCAGTTTAGTAATGTATGCTATAAATCTAAAGGGTTGTCTACTCATTTTTTTACAGTTGTCACCACCACTCACGGGCTGAGCCCTATTCAGGGAGGGGGTGTTGCACGCCAAAATTTCATACGCTAGCTCAAATTACGCAGATGAGCACAGACGCAGGCTTTAAAGTAAGGGAGATTAAATTCAGCAGGAAACACAGAAGATGGAAGAGAGTTCCACAGAACAGAGGTTACAGGAAATAAGGAAGCACCGCTGCGAACTAGCCTGGAGTTATCAATATCTACGCAAAACTCGTGCGCAGACACAGCACTCCTTTGCTACAAGGGCGTCGTAATGTTGGTGGTACGCGAAGTGGTTTAGTTCCGTTGAACACTGCCACTGCGGTACCAATAGAATGAGATAAAGCACCAACATCGCGCCGCAAAGATAGATTGTCAAGTGAACTGGAAAGAATAGAACAGTTTATAATGCCTTTTGGCTTTTGCTCGATCCTGTGTCCTTAAAATGGTGAACAAAGCCCCCTCAGATTATGAGAACAGTACTTCATACAAGCGATGGAGACACAGTTTGGCTGGAGTCAGCTGAGAAGACGGAAAAAAACATTCTCTGAGGATCCTAAACAGCAATCCATTTCTTTTGAGGCGCCCTAGCAACCGTTGTGATGGTGAGATTGTCCAATACATTTCTTTTGTTTATTGACAAGGGAAGAATGTTTTATATTGTCACAGGAGAGACGAGACGAGAAACCGTCGAAAGAGATAGGAAAGTTAGAACGTGTTTTGCAGAGGGAGATTTGAAGAAGTTGTGTTTTTAAAAGAATTGAATTTCGCAAGGCTTGAGACGGACCCAACCCGGAAATGTCCTATCCAGATCTAGCGAGAATAGATCGCGAAAGATTAAGAACGAGAAGCCAATTCTAGAAGTAAAAGAGGTAGCAGAATTGAAATGAATTGAAGAATGATTGGTCGAGTTCATCGGCATATGAGTGGATAAGGAGTTAAGAAGTTGCAGGTGAGAGATTCATCTAATGAAAAAGTAGAATAAAGTATGCAGATAAGACCGAACCTGAGGAAAACACCATGTTTTGAAGAGAAAGAAAAGAAGTTGCTTCCATTAAGGATGTTTGATTTTTACATATTTTTTGAAATCAGTTTTTGTTCTCACCTTAAGTGTATTATATTGACACCACAGGCCGATATTGAGCGACTTGAAAGAAGCTAGACATAAGCAAACAAAGAGAAGGAGGAAACCCAAAGGAGGGGAGCTTGGAGAGCAGTGACGCGTACATACCCGGTCAAATGCTTAAAATATGTCAATGCGTCCATCACACGCAAGTCTCCCGTAGCTCTAAAGCGGAAAACCATAATTCAGCGTTAAATAGGAGAGTATATCGCCAGTAAACCTCGAGCAGAAAGCCATACTGCGATCGGAAAGAAGAGAATGAGACTCAGAATGGTCTAAGAAGTGAGATTTTAGGAGGGTTTCAAAGTTCTTAGGTAAAATACAAGTGAGAGTTATAGGGCGATAGTTAGAAGGATCAGAGCGGCTTCCTTTTTTCGGAATAATTTGGATATATGCGTGCTTCCAACAGTGATTGAAAGTGCTAGTATTGAGACATAGAGAATATATTTGAACGAGGGGTGGGGTCAGCACGTAAGCACACTTCCTTATAAACTCTGGGACTGAATGCATCCAGGCCCACCCGCCCTTCTAACGTTTCTTTACGATCTCAGGAGCCCAATGCGACCTGATAAATGTTTAATCACTGGCACAAGAATAAGGTTTCCTGAGAGGAACTACGAGTAAGGAATGTATAGAATCGTAAATGTTATGAAAGTTAGAGGACATAGGAGACGAGAGATTCTGGCTTTTTTTATTTGGGAAGTTAGCCAACAGAACTATCGGATCGAATAAGAGGTGGAATGGCAGATTTACAGAAGTTGTTAGAGATGTTTCTGGCAAGAGGCCAGAAAGATTTATCAGTAGGAGAACCAAGGAGGTTAGCGCACTTTCGTTTGATGAAAGCCCGCTTTGCTAGTCGAAGAGTATCCCTGCATCGATTACTAGCTGAATGAAAATTAGCGAGAGTGATTGGAGAACGAGAATGTTTTCCACCCGTACGCATTGTTCTAACCTGATGGCCAGAGAAACAAGACGATTTAACCCTCGATATTATGAGGGGCGTAGTTTTAGCTATGTAAGAAATGAACCTGTTCATTCCATCAACGATTACAGCTCCCACCTTAGTGGCAAGAGCCGAAGCGTCATCAGAGTCAGGCAGTCATTCCAGTTATAGTTAGCGTAGAGGCGACGCAAAGCCCCCCAATCAGCCCGATCAAAGTGCCAGAAAAAATCTTGTTGGAAATCATGCAGTATCTTATTATTATCATCCAAATGTTTCTCAATATGAACCTTCAGGGGTTATTTTAAAAAATTGTGCAACAATACATGCTAAGCTAAACTGGCCTAATAATTTACCAATCTTCCTTGCTACCTTTCATATAAGTAGGCAAACCGCGTTTGCTGTTTTTTTCAATCTCTGGTACCATTCACCAAGTGGTTTTTTGATCTTTAAAAATCAAATGCATGATTTTGGCGTGATCACTACTCTTCCCTTTAGAATTCTAAATATAAAGTACGCATCAGAACCTGAAGCTTTTTACTTGGGTCAATGTTGGTCAGTAAGAAATTTAATATTAATTTTACCTTAATTTCTATTTATTACATAAAAATACTAAAACAATGCATTAAAGAATGTTAACCGTTCTTACCCTGAATTTACATATTTTTATCAATTTTTTATTGATGCCAATTGCCTGCCCTATTCTAATTTTAAATTTATAAAAGCTTAAAACCTTTTCTGTTTACTTACTATATTAATTGCTAAGTAATTTTCAACCACCTCTTATGCCTCTTCTTATGTGACGGGTTAAACTTCATTAAGATAATTGTTTAACAGTTTCATTAACAATTTTACTCCAAAAATAAATGTATTATGATCCTGGACATCTCACACTGGGTACCTGGCAATGAAGCAGGAAATATAGGCCCGACTGGCCTCCTCTTCTTACGGCATCAGTAGCTCCATGTTATTTTTTTCTGACAGATATTCAATATGTTCACCTCTAAACAATTGATTAACCTCCTTTACTTTTCCAAGGTTTCTAGTTGTTTAGGATGAGCAACCAGGGATAGAAAAACTAAGGAAAATCGCGATATTGGTAAGTGGTCTTCCTTTCACTGACAAAACCCATCAACAGTTAGTCATCCTGGCCATACGCATACCAAGTCGAAAGTATTCCTTCATTCCTTCATAGGTTTTATCATCGTCACATATGCAAAGAGACCACCCATCATTCTTTAAATAAGATTATGAGAAGATCATCCGCTGGCATGTTCCATTATTTGGTTTCGGAACTCTCCCCAACTAATTAATTGTATTTTGGCTGAATCATCTCACTTCCACTTATCCTTATGTTTGCCTAATTTTTTGAACTAAAACAACTACAGTAGACTTAAATAACCTTCAATTGGTGTACCATCAACACCAAGAACAGCACTCCACTCCAACCAAGAACG
>JABUQX010020839.1:0-42850 GCA_015478945.1 Trachelipus rathkii
CTACTGATAAGAGAATACGTACTTAATAGCATAATATATAATGGTGAAGGGTATGTAGCATATAAGTAATGAATCTTCTTATATATATATATAAAGAATTATATTATTTTTTACAAAAAAGGTTATATATCATAAGTGTAAATGGTAATACAAAAGAATATAAACTTAAATATAAACTATAACTATAATATATAAAGTACAATTGTAAATGGGGAAGGGGTAATAAATCCACAGAGATAAGGCCATGGAAGTCTTTCTTTTACCTTCCCATTAATATGTTCTTTCTTTATTTACATCTTATACTAATTTGTCGGATATACTATGCCAGTGTTGTCAGCACATCACATTACGTCACAAGGTTAAAATGGATAAAATATTAATATTACGATAAATAAATATAGATATAAGATATATACATGCTATTATGTCTTAGAAAGTATATTAAAATATAAGTATATATAAACACCAATATAATATATATATTATTTTTTAATAAATACCTATACTATATAAAACCTTTACTTAGTAATATTATACACATATATACTATATATTTATTATATATATATATATATATATATACATATATATATAATATATATATATATATATAATAATATATATTATATATATATATATATATAGTGTATATATATATATAATATATATAATATATATATATATATATATATATCTATATATATATATATATATATATATATAATAATACTATATATATAAAAGGAAATAGTAAGACATAAAATAGAACGAAAACTTAGGGGAAAAAGAATCAAATTCATATTAAATTTGAAATAATAATAATATTTGGGACAAAGTTCAATACAAGCTTGTATAGTTGGAAAGTTAATAATAATAATAATTTAACGTGGGCAGCACCGTGATCAATATTGGAGCCAGATTTTTGGAACGCGCCATTTTAGCCCCCACCTAAAAATGGACCATTGAATATGCTGTCAGAACAATTATTGATAGGAATAAAAGCACACCGGGGCAGCTTTTTTTGACCTCTAAACGACGCTTTTTGGGGGGGTGTTTTTCTGTGTCTGTAAGTCATTGTTTCGGCGTTTTCATTTTTTCAGAACCTAAGTTTTTGATATTTTTTCGCGTATGCAATTTGCACAGCAACTCTCTTTTTCGAGAAATGTATAAATCAACACTTGAAATTAGACATAGATTGTGTCTAGTTAATGCCTAAAGAGTCGCAGTAATGAGTTCTTACTATGATTTATGTGAAATTGCTGCCTCAGCACAATGTCGATCCAAAAACCTGACTTTTTTTTTTTATGACAGGAGTCAACAAATTTCCAAAAAATACCAAAAAACACTAAATATGTGCATTTGTGGTAATAGACCGCATCTATGTATAATTTCAAATTTTGAAGTCATTTAGAAAAAAAATGTAGAAGTTTTGATACGAAAAAAATGTCAAAAAACTTAAGAGTTCTGATAAAATGAGAAACCGCACTCCGAAAACAGAATTAACATGATCACGCAGGAGAAACACCTGGAAAATGATGACTATTAAAGAGGTCAGAGAGAACAGAATAGCCTGCAGCGATGTTTGCGAGACTGATTTCTCCAGCCCCCTCTTGGAATCAGATAAAATTGTCTGAAATTAAGAATTTAATCGCTATTTAGGGATGAGGCTATAATACAGCAATTTTAACCATTGACATCATCTATGCTCCATTTAATTAATTAAAAAACAAAGAGAATGATAAATTAATGCCCTAAAAAGAGCTCTCTTTTAATGGCAAAAATTTATCAGTTGTCGTACGGTTCATAAGTTGTATCGATAGTCTGAAATATATTTTAACTGAAGTTACAGCCAGGAATAGGGAGGGCAGAACTAAGGCGGAGGCTAGGGGCTTTTAGGGTTTCTAATAAGCGTACACTCAATGTACTGAAATTTTGCTTTTTCGCTGGGTAAAAAGACATCTGATCTGTATCGTTATATACTATAGTTATACTATAATACTACTAATATTTAACCTTAGTTATTCTATTTATATTAATATCATAAGTATATTCTTTAACTACGCTATTACTATATATAGTACTATATAATAGCGAAAGTATATAAATATATATTATATAATATATATATATATATAATTATATATATATATATATATATATATATTATAATTTTTTCAGCGAAGCAACAAGCGAGTTTTGTAGGATATAAATCTTTATCCGTTTCATTCAAGCCGATGACAAAGAGTTTGGAAATTCCAGGGGGTCCATGAGGGCGTCATGGCCCCAACTTGCCCCCCCCTCCCGCGCCCATGTATATAATATTATATATAATATATATTCACTATTTATATATATATATATATATATATATATATATATATATATATATATATATATATATACCTAATAATAATACGTATGTATTAATATATATAAGATAATACCATATAACACTATTATATAACATAATAAACTATATATATATATATAATATAAATATATATATATATATATAATATATATATATAATATCTATATATGATATATATATATAATATGGAGAGAGAGAGGAGAGAGGAGAGAGAGTGTGTGTGTGTATCAGTATTTATTAGATATTATATACTATATTATATATTATATATAATATATATATCACTATCATATATATTCATTAACTTAAAAATAAAACAATATTAGTCTATTTAAATTAAAACAAGAAATAATAAGAATAAGTAACAGATAAAAAATATGTATCTCCAGATATAATATATATATATAATATATATATATATATATATATGATATATATATATATATACTATCAAATTCGAACAAACTAGATCCTTATATTATATATTTTATACCTCTTGTAGTATTATAAATTAAAGGCCAAATGGATTGCAACGGAATTTTTATTTACGCTAAAATATACCACCATCTACCACGCCTGAGGAGTAAGAAGAAAAATAACATATAGTTAAAAAGAGATCGGACGTGGCAGCGAAAAACTATATAAATAAATATATAACATAAAATCACTTTAACTTGTATTCATCATGAAAAAAATCAAAAGATAACTAAATACATATATTTTAAAATCTCCAAAAGAAAATGAATGTTTAAAAATGTGGGTGAAAAAAAAAGAAAGATATACGATAAAGTTTACTCTAAAATACAGTGCAGCTTAAAAAAAATGCAATGAACTTAGGTTCAGATCTACCATGCGTTATAAAATGCAAAACTAATATCATAGAAGAATATGAGGACGAGAATATTTACAGCGCACTTATATAAAATATTCAATAAAATTAGGGTCAGATCTACCATGCATTTTAAAATGAAAACTTATAAAAAAATTGAGCACAAAAATTTTACAGGGCCGCTTAAAATAAATATACAATAAAATTAGGGTAAGATCTACCATGCATTTTAAAATGATAACTAATATAAAAATGAGCACAAAAATTCTACCAGGCAGCTTAAAATAAATATACAATAAAATTATGTTCGCTTCAACCGTGCCTCTAAGATGAAAACTAAAATGAAATGGGCACAAATCCAAAGTATTGCTAAATTTTAAGAAAAAAAAACTCACAAAGCGAAACCAAGATTAAATTCTCAGAAGATATTAATTACAGGCTATCAATCAGTGACGCACACAGACTGGTAATAAAAGATCAATAATTATAAATGATTTCAACTCAAAATTTTAAGAAAAAAAATTATTTTATGTATATCACGGCGTAAGATTAAATAAATTAAGAGGCAAAGAGGGAAATTTGGTTTTTTGCCGTGCCGTTAGTGCTTGAATTTAAAAAATAATTTGTGAGCGAAAGTTTAAAAAAATATAATGCAAGAGGGAAATTTGGTTTTGACAAACGTAAGATGCTTAAAATTAACAAAAAAATTAATAGAGCACACGATAAGTATTGATAAGATATATATGCAGAAGGAGAATTTTGAGAGATTTTGAGAGCAACACTTAAGAATGCGTGAAAATTAAAAAATAAAAAAAATTATAAAATAATTATTATTAAAATTATTTTATAAATTATATATTGATTATGTTATTCTTATCATTATTATTATAACTCTTATTTTAATATTATTTTTATTATTAATTATTCTTATTATTATTATTATTATTATTGCTATAATATATTATAATATATATTATTATTATTATTATTACATGAATTATTATTTAACATACATTTATTAATCATTACTTTATTATTATTATTATATTATTATATTGTTATTATCATTCAATTTATTAATCTTAATTTTTATTTATAAATATTGTTTTTTAGAATCTTGATATTAGTTAATTAAAAAATTTATGTTATGAGAGTAAGTAAATTGTTTGTTATTTAAATTTTGATAGCAAAATTTAATAGTTTCTAAAAGGTATTTATAATATATTTTGATCGTTATAATCAGCAACAACTCATTATATTTCCTGACGCAAAATATTCAACAAACTTCTATTACAATAATTAATTATTCTTATAAAATATAATAATATTATTTTTTATATAATCATTAAAATAATGACCTTATTATAAAATTATATAATTATTTGCTATTCACTACGTATATTTAATAATCAATTTACTATATATTATTAAAATTATTATTTAGTATTAAATACTAATAGTTGATAGTAAATTTTTTAGTCAATTTATAATTATTTGCAGTATTAATTGTTTCAGTATGTGCTGCGATTCTAATATATTTAATTTCCATTTTATGAAAAGATAATTTGATTTTATTTTATATTATTAATGATAAATGTCTTAAACATTTAGAATACCTTAGATTAATATTAATAAAATATAATAAAATATATATAATTAATGAGGGTAATTATCATATAAAATTCAAAAAATTATTTATTAGATACTTCATAAAAAAGCATAAAGTAATGAGGATAATTTACCAAGTAATCTCAGATTTTCTATAAGTATAATTTACAACACAATAAATAATAATAATTGAAAAAATATAATAACACATAACCTAATTCCAGAAGAAATTTAAACTCAACTCCTAAATGTTCTAACACTATCCTACATACTAAATGATCTAAAAAAGAATAGGTACAGACTAAATATCTTAAATATTATATATATAATAATTTCACAACCACCGCAAAAAACATAATTTGTGTATACTTGGTACTTTGTCATTTTATTGAGTGAATTTTTAACGCACACACTTAAACATCACTTGCCACCGAATATTATCTACATAAGCCAACTCCAATTTAAAATGATGTCGAATGTAAAGAATGCTTAATGCGAGACACTTAGAAGCGAATTTCACATAGAAACGACCTAAATAATTAATATGTAATTTCAAATGTTTTATATTATAATAAGTGTTTTTGGTTATAAAAATCATTAAAAATAGATTATAAAAATAATTTGGAAATAAATTATAATGAAAAAGTTAAGTGTTTAATTCGTGAGTTAATATATATAAATATAAAATATAATGATATAAATGAACAGCTAAAAAATTTCAATAATCCTAAGTTTTATTCTGTTGAGGTAAGTCTGAATGTTATTGTTTATTGTTGATTTATTTAAAAAATATTCTAATTATTATTTATTTATTTCAAAACAATTTTTATTTATGTACTTTATGTTATTTAGTAATTATTATTATTTTTTTTTTTTTATACTGGCTTATTGTTTTTAATGAAATCTATATTTTAAATATTTAATAAATAATTAATATTGACCCTATGAATCTTGGTATAAATAATAATCACGAAAAACGATTTTAAAAAAACAAAAACATAAGAAGAATATTGATGAGGGGGTGAAAATTTTCAACGGATAGGTAAGAGGAAGTTTAAATTTATTCATTGCAGGTTTGAATCTAATATAAAATTATATTTTATTTTGATTAGATTGGTATTTCTAATTAGGAAATAGACCCGCTCGGGAGAAAAAAAGAAAAAGCAAACGGGTCATTAAAAATAAGAGGAGTATCTAAATCAGAGTGTCAATGGCGATTCTACAATATGAGGATAAATAGAGTTTTAGATGCGTTGGCTTTATATGTAGAACGAAGTAGAATTTCGAGATGGAAATGTAATATTTCAAAGGTATGTTAATTGAACGCATTCTTTTTGGGTTAATAAGTTGTAGAGAATTTTAGTTATAAAATCATAGAACAAAAAATATTGGAGAAGCTTGAGATTTGTTGTCTATTATTTAGAGTATATAATTTAGACTAGTATACATAAAGTTTTTTAATTCAATGATTACTTGTGTCTTTTAAAATTTTTGGTTTAATTTTAATTACCTCTTTAGAAATGTTGGAGATAGTTTCTTAAAATAAATGTCTTTGATGGTTTTTGTTTCAAAGATGTTATTATGCTTCACATATGTTTTCAATATGTGATGTTTCCCCTGGGGTGGAGAAAGAAAAGACAATGTTTTAAGTCTGGTGGGGGAGGTCAGGAGTGGATCTCTACCTGCAGGAAAAGTTTGTTTAGGAGGGATTTTAAATTCTCTTTGTCCTCTCCATAATAGTTACAGGTGAGATTGTCATGATTCTGTAGTTGCAAAGCGTGTATGAGTGGTATGGTCCAGGAATTTCCGGAATTTAAGGAATGCGATCTGTAGGATGGATGACTCACACTTCTGGTGTTCTGGAGGGGTGGGGGAGATATTTCTGCTAAAATAGGAGTGGGTTGTGGTGGGACTGTTTCTTGAGAAGGACTCTAGGGGGATAGGTTGGAGGTTCGGTAAAGAAAATCTAGAGGAGTGGTGGTGAGGGTGATGTAAGCAACTCTTTGTAAAGGTTGTAGAGATAGGAGCGGAAGGTAAGATATTGGAAAATTTATTGTGATAGGTGATCTTATATGTTGGATATAGGGAGGTCATGCTTCATGGAACAGTGGTTTCTCCCGGTGGTAATTTAGTGTTGTCTTGTAGCAAAGGAGGTCTGTATGGGTGTTGGAAGAAAATTTATGTTCTGGTGATGTATAAGTATACTCATGTTCATAAGTGTTTGTTGTAAATTTTGTCTTTGGAGTGAAGGAATGTGTAAAGAGTTGTTGTTGTATTCGGTGGTTGACTTTGGGGTCGTTGTTGGGTTTAGGTTGGGAATATTGAGTTTAGTAGTGCGTGTGTAGTGTAGTGTGTGGTATGTATCGTATGGTTTGTTGGGGTGTTGAAATATGTTGTATTTGTTTTGGAGGTTGCCGTGTTTTAGTGTGTAGGTCGCCGTGAGGTTGCTTTGGGGATATAGGTTGAAAATCGTCTGTAACTTTCGATATCTTGACATTATCCCTGTGGGCAATGAAAGATTTTGAAGAGTCAAAATATTGAAGTAACAGTTTGTTATAAAGAACAAACTGCTGGATTCTGTAAGGACCTCTCCATTTCAGGGCAAGTTTAGAGGATTGTTTATGCTTTATAACGTTCAAGATGTGAACTAAATCGCCTATTTTCATTTGGGTAGTACAAGATTTTGGTTGTTGTTTTAAGGATTTGTTTTTCCTGTCTAATGCCATATTCGAGCTTGTAAATGTTCGGAAACTTGGTCTCAATATTAGAGTGGCTCGCTCGGGCTTATTCGATACAACAATAATCATTTATGTACCTACGGCCGTGGATTATGTGTTAGGAAGTAAGGTAAAGGGGAGGAATAGTTTGGAAGGTCCCAAGGAAGTCGTTTATTGTAAGAGTAATAGAGGAAGTGTGGGGGAGGTAACCGTTGGCGGAATGGTTAGTGAATTTATGGCAGTTTTGTGTGAATGGAATGTATTGACCCCAGTCATTATGGATTGGTGTTGACATAGTGTCGTAGATAATTGCTTATCTATTTAATATCTTTTCAACCAATTGCATTACTCTGGGCGTGTCGCACAACTATGTTAACTGCCTTAATTCGCCATTGGGCACATATCTCTTTAAAAAGTTTGGAGAGGTTAGTTCCGGTGCTCGATCGGAAATAATACCTCTGGAGTAGAATGGCGACAGATTATCCTCTCTAGGATAAATGAGAATGTCTTTGTAGTATGTTGTTTTAGGGGGACAATTCAACATACCTAGTAAGAGAGTCTTTCATGGCAAAGGATATTTTACATTGTGTAATTTTTTTGCATTGTGGTAAAGGTCCTAAAATGTCTAGGTGGACTCTGGAAAAAGGTTAATAAGGGAGGGGGTATGCTTTTATGGGGGCGTTTTTGGGGGTATTACCTACTTTAAATCGTTTTGGGGCAGGAAACGAGTACAATTGTTAGTACAATATATCATTTTTATATAGTGGTATGATAATTTAGGGAAAATGTTATTACGTTCATCGAAAGAATTCTAAATTCGGTTCTCTGCGTTCCACGCAGTGTCCCGCTGCTAAGGAGGCATGGGAATGTTCGATGACGGAATGGATTAATGTGTCTGGTACTTGGATAAGGAAACGTCCAGACTGTGTTGCATAATGCAAAATGTCATCGATTAAAACATGGGGTAAGTGTCAGCAAGAGTGTCTTGTTCGGAAAGAGGTTTGTTATGAGAGATGATGGGTTTTGCATATTCATAGAGGGTTTTAAGGCGTTTACATGTCTTTTGTTCATTTACAATATTTTCCTTAGTCAAAGGGATAGTTCCCGTAAGGAGTACGGTATTTTGTGCAAAAGAATAAGAGCAAGGCAGGGGGGTTCTACTTAAATATATCAAGGAATGATAATTAAAAGTTTGCCTTGTTTGTTAAGATCTGGATTAAAGTGGGCTATGTAAGTTAAAATTTCCACATCTTTTCAAATTTCCCTCTCTTAGTAGACTCTTGTTTTATGACGTATGAGGTGAATCAATGGTTGGTTATCCGTAATAATTGTAAGTGCGGATAGCCGAATACGGTATTCTTAAATTTTTGCAACGCAAAAACTATAGCCAATGCCAATGCTTCTTGCTCGATAGTTTTATAGTTAGCTTCGGATTTGTTTAGTGCTATGGAGATGAAGGATAATGGCTTTCTTTGCCATTCTCGTCTAATTGGTATAGGACAGCACCGAGCCCTAGGATGTTAGAGGCATCAGTGTTGATATAAAGATCCCTTGAGTACCAGCTCGGGAATCTTAATTGTGGTTTGGAGTAACAACTTTATCTTTTAATATAAGAATATGCATCTTGATGCTCACACCGGTCCCATCAGAAAATGTTGCATTCTTTTGTAAAGTAAAATTTTATTTACAGGTTGGCAAGACCGGTGGAGTAGTGGAGTTTCGATCAGTGCTTAAAGTGTTAAAGGAAACCAGCAAAGATCAGGCCTTCTGCTAACGTGTCAAGTAGGTAAGGTTTGAATGTTTAAGGAGTCTGGAGTTTTAGTGGGGTCAGGTGAGATTCCGTCTTTGGGAAATTTTAAAACCCAGAAAAATGAGGCTGTTTCGTAGAAACTTACATTTAGCAAGTCCAATTTGGATCTTCATTCTTATTCTTCTAAAAGATTTGGAAAACCTTTTCTAAGTTACCGAAATGTTCTTTTAATGTTCCCCAAGTATTATGAACATCGTCCCAAGAGACTCTTGCATCTGTGCGTCAACCTAGGAGGTGAGACCAACTATCGTACATTAAATATTTCCTATTTGTCCTTTTGAGAACACGTGGCGCGTGCGTTGGGACAAACAAAATGAGTCTTCGTAAGGTGACTTACTGAGACCTCATATAACGGGCGGAGTGCGGAAGGCTAGTAACGGTTGTGTCTCTTCTCGATTTCCAGACAATGGTAAGCGTCGAGAAGATCGAGACTGCTGAAAATTTTGGATTTCCCCAGCGTAGAGAGCGGAATGTCAGTCAATAAGAAGGCAGGGGAGAAGTCGGTCTAACACCGTATGTGCGTTAATGTGCCTGTAATCGCCAACAATTCTTGGATTGAGGAGTTATTTCTTTGAATGACGAGCATGAAGGGCTGCGAATGGGGGGACTACTGATGGGACGGAATGGAGCACAGTTTAGTATTGAGGGCGATACGGACTATGAGACCCATCGATCTATCTGGGTCAAAGTATTTATGGGGAGGCGATCACTAAGTGAGTCCGGTATATACAGGCTACCCTTGGCCGTCGTTCTTTAAGTTGGTATGGAAATTGTAAAGTTAACGGACAAATGGGGACTTCACATTTTCTTTAAGGCTATTACCATCTCTCGTAAGTCATGTTTAGAAGATCAATTAACTTCTAACTGATCTGGATCTTGTAATGTGGTAACAGCAATCTTCATTATTTTTGAAAGATTCCTGGACGAGTTTTATTGAAAGTATTTCTAATGCTTGCATTATTTCTTTGGAAGAAGTTGCCAAATTTACATTGGACGTTTTGGAGGGGTTCCGTCAAGCTATAATAGGAATTAGCCCTGGTTAGGATGTATTTGCCAGGAAGGAATTGGGAAGAAGCGCTGCATATTTATTATGTCCAAAGGACTTGGCGTTCGGAGGCCGAACTTTAGAACCACCACCCACAAAAGAAAGTTGCTGATGCGTAGTGTCTCTGTGGAGCAGAATAAAATTGTCAGAGAGAAGTATGCACTGCGGGGGAAGAAGCTTTAACAGAAAAAGTGTATTTAGAATAAGGAGTAATTCTTGTGTCTCTAAAGTAGATAATAATAGGAAACGTCAGTAATCAAATTAAAAGATTGTTAGGCAGTAGAAATGTTCGTCGGAGTTAGAGGGGCATAGTCCTCTGTATGGGTTACTTCTGTGATGTTTAGCATGTATGCTGGGGGATTTCTTTTTTGGCAGGGTATTGGTGGGTAAGTGTTTTTTGGTGGCTAAGTGGTATGGGGATAGTAAGGTTATTTGTTGTTACTTCAATTGTATTTTGTTTTGTTGTAGTTTATTCTTGGAAACAAACTAGAAAATTTGTGCCTAATAGGAAAGGTGGTATCTAAAACCAACAAAAGAATTGTCCCATATGAATTAATCTAATTTTAAAGTTGGTTGGATAACGATAGTTTATGGTGGTGGCTATAATGATGAACATGATGGTAATGATGGTCGTCATGATAGTGATAACTATATTGATGAAAGTGATTATTATGATTACGATAATGATTATTATGATGATAATCCTTTACTGTGGTGATTAATTATGTTTAAGATGATCGTGATCTTCTAAATATGTAGTTTTTCGTAAAATTTATATTAGCTTTTAAAATTTACGCGGGTCCTATTAGTGGATTAGCTTTGTAGGCATTATTTAATAGGATTTGGCTATCATTAGTAAAAGCGGAAGATAAAGTAATATCTTGAGATGGAATTAATAGAGGTTGAGAACTTTGATAGGAAGGACTAGTAATGTGTAGTATATAGTCAGTCAAGGCAGGAGGAATAGGGAGAAGGAGGAGGGAGTAAGTAGGAATAGGTATCTCGTTTCTCCAGAGTTTTAAGTTGATAGGTAAGTCTCATTTTGAGACGTTTAAAATTTGGAGTAATTTTTATAAAATATCGTTTCGTTACAATTTGCGGAATGCCGGTTTTTGCATCAAGTTCAAAAAGAAGTGCGCTATTTGACACTGGTTTAGCGCGGATGCTGTTAGTAAATCTATCGTATCATTTGGAATTAGTTCTTTCATGCATTGTATCAAGCGAGGTTGTTAAAGGATTCATAGGGTTAAAAAAATTCATGCTGTCTGTCACCGAAGTAGAGTGTGTAGTAGAGACAGGTATACAGGATCGAAAAAGTTAGTAGATCTGCAGTACAAGCATAGAATACGGAAGTTATTGTATCCTGTGCCGGGTGCATAGTCCTTAGGTAATTAATAGGAAATCACAAAAGAATTTTAGTAGTCAGTCAGGGGGTAGGATTGTTTAGGATTCGTTTTATAACTACTAATTTAGGCATAAGGTTGAGGTTAACGGCATATATACTTTGGAAATGGGTAGCGCATAGGTACTACCTGGTTAGGCATAGTAGTTCGCAAAATGGTTAGGTATAGGGTAAATGTTCACAAATGCGTTAGGTATAGTACTTTGGCTAATTGTTTAGGCTAGGTAACAGCATTTTGGATAGCTGTAGGCCCGTAGGTAAAGCATTTTTGGAAGCCGTTTAGGCCCTAGGTAAACAGCATTTTGGAAGCTGTTAGGCGTAGTTATAGCATGCATTTTGGAAAGTGTTAGGCCTAGTTACAGTAGTTAGCATAGAGTTAGGCATAGTGTTAGGAGTAGTTCTAATGGTAGAAGAAACTAGCGTTAGGCATAGTGGTAGGAGTAGCTTATAGTAGTAAACATAGTGTTAGGCATAGTGTGGTAGGAGTAGCTATAGTAGTAAAAGCATGGCGTAGTTTTTATATGTGGTTGGAGTAGGTCTGGTAGCAAATACACGTGTTTAGGCTAGAGTGGTAGGAGTCAGCTATAGTGTCAAACATGCGTTAGACTAGTGGTAGGAGTAGGTAGGATGTTTGGTATAAGGTTAGGAGTAGGTAGGATGTTAGGAATAGGGGTAGGAGTAGGTAGGACGTTAGGTATAGGATTAGGCATATTGGTAGGAGTAGGTAGGATGTTAGTATAGGGGTAGGGTAGGTAGGATTGTTGATATAGGATTAAGGCATACCTTGGTAGGAAGTAGAGGTAGGATGTT
Source organism: Trachelipus rathkii (assembly GCA_015478945.1). Taxonomy (NCBI): domain Eukaryota; kingdom Metazoa; phylum Arthropoda; class Malacostraca; order Isopoda; family Trachelipodidae; genus Trachelipus; species Trachelipus rathkii. The sequence continues at coordinate 12,593 of JABUQX010020839.1, forward strand.
AGGTATACGGGGTAGGAGTAGGTAGGATTGTTAAAGCATAGGATTGAATAGGTAGGATGTTAGGTATAAGGATTAGGTATAATTTGGTAGGAGAGTAGGTAGGATGTTAGGTAAAGGGTTAGGAGTAGGTAGGAAGTTAGGTATAGGTTGCGGAGGTAAGGTAAGGGTTAGGCATAGGTTGCGGAGGTAAGGTGAGCATAGTAGGAATACTATCTAGCTGAATGGGGATGAGGAGATGGTGTAATGAAAACATTAATTTTTAATATACCTTGTGTTTTTTTGATCAGAAACAAGTGTTGGATAGTGTTAACCTTTGTTTTTCCACAACTTAAAAATATAATTAACATCATTTAATATACTTGTGTTATTTGTATCAGAACAAGTGTTTTAGGATTAGTGTTTAACCCTTTGTTTTTCCCTAAAAATATTCACATTATTTTCTGTATCCCACCATTTTCTTTTTAACACTCTGGTGGTGAGCTAATCGGTCATTGCCCAATTATCAAAATTTCTGGAAGGATAAATGTGGGTGCCATCACACGTTTTCACATTTAATTTACATATATTCAGACTTCTTAACATGCGGTTTTAGTTGCCGCATTCTTCCCTGTGTGAATCATGTAAATCTGTTTTGGGAGCTAAATAGTTTAAGTGCCATTTTGGCACAACTCGAATTCTGCTTCTCTTACTAGACCCCTTGTCCCGCTTTCAGCAGTCCAATCCGGAACCCTACTCGCTTTATATTTAGTGTACTAACATACTATGGTTTTTTGAGGACTTCCTTCATATTCCCTATATGTTTTCATTTTTTATTAAAATTTCTCCAATTTAAAAAATTGTAAAGATAATTTGCCTTATTTAATTTCTTCAGTTTATCGGAATCAGAACTTTTGAATTTTTCTTTCACTTTATTAATAAATTAATCATTAAGAATTACCGGCATCCGAGCACTAGACTCGGAGGGTGAGTCGTTGCAATTTTTTTAATTACAATTATCTAAGGAGGAAAGGGAGGTGGAGGGAGAAAAAACAAGTTGAGAAACACTAGGAAGATCACTGTTTCGTTGGCGGGAGTCAGAATTGGAACTTGCTCCTGGTCACTCTTCTCTAAAAATGATTGCCTGGTGAGCTTCCAAATTGTCCAAGGAGTTTCTTCAAAACTTTTTCAGTTTGGAGGGCATGAGAGCATCCAAGGTGCTCTTCGTTTCCTCCATTAGTTCTGTGGTAGTTCTGGGCTTGACACTAGTCGCGTGAGCCTGGTGAAGATATTGCTGGTGAGCTCTCGGGCGATCACCGGTGCAATAACTATTTAATGGTTGGAAAATTCTCACTCTCGGGAGGAATCATCATGATTGGAAAATGGTTGATGTATTGTTCTTGCTCTTCTTTGTTTTGGCTATAATTTGGACAGATTCCATTCGAAAAAAATGTACGTCGTCAGGTGGACTGCTGATTGTATGGAAATCTCCATAAGAATGAAAAGAGTAAGTTAGGGGCTCTTCTCCTATTTAATATGAGGTTTGAGCGATATGTGTTTGGGCTTGAAGAAGGAGACTGAAGAGGAACTACATCTCAGTCTTCCTGGAAATGCTGTAATTGGCATTCTAATGATTTTGGAGGATGTTTCTCGTCATATAGATGTCTCGGACGGAGAAGTTAAGACTGGCATCCACTTACTATTTTGTGATGGTCTGTGGAGGTGCAGGTGCAGGCGTAGATGTGCCCACGTTATCACCAGTGCCGTTTGTCATTTTGGAAAGTGTATGTGTCGGTTAAGAATAAAGAATATCTTACGTCCCGTAAATGCCGAACCTTCACGCACTAATCCCGTCTTCTGCGCGATATCAATTCTTGGCGCGAGTGGTATAAAGTATCCCAGAAGGCTAATTTTCTGTTCTTCATGGTGTAACCCTAGGTGAGAAAATGGTCCGCCAGTTTTTGTAATAACCTCTTTGTAGAATTCATTGAAATTAAAGGGCCAAATGGATTGCTAACGGAATTTTTATTTACGCTAAAATATACCACCATCTACCACGCCTACGAAAGAAATATATGTAAAGATACATATAGTTAAAGAGATCGGACGTGGCAGCGAAGAAACACTCTAGAGATTGATAATTATATAACATAAAATCACTTTAGCTTGTATTCATCATGAAGAAAAAATCAAAAGATAAACTAAATACATATATTTACAAATCTCATCAATTTTAATAATCGTTTGAGTTGTATTAGGGTTGAAAAAAAAGAAAGTAATAGCGATCAAAGTTTACTCTAAAATACAGTGCAGCTTAAAAAAATGCAATGAACTTAGGCTTACAAAGATCTAGCCATGCAGGTTTAAAATGAAACTAATCAAAAAATGAGCAGACAAAAATTCTAATACAGGGCAAGCTTAAAAAGTAAATATTCAGTCTAAAAATCGGATTAGGGTCAGATCTCCGAAGCATTTTAAAATGGAAAACTTGTCATAAATGAGAGCACAAAAATTTTTTACAGGGCAGCGCTTAAAATAAATATAGCAATAAAGAATTAAGGGTAAGATCTACCTAATGCAATTTTAAAATGATTAACTAAATAAAAATGAGCACAAAAATTCTTACCAGGGGCTTTTAACATAATTAAAAAAACCTTCTGCCTTATTACCGGCAGGGGTTTATAAGTTGACACTTAATAAAAAAATAGGGTAGATTTTATGCTAAATTTGAACAAACTGGGGGGGTCAGGCAAAACTAAAATGTTCTAAGCTGGGAGATGGTGGCTCCTCTGTAGATAAAAATCGGCTGCGGGTCCACCCCATATAGAAAAAACCGTGCTATTAGAATACATGTTTGCGGGGCCTGTTGATGCCTAATAATTTCCTAAAATTGCTTATTTATGATATTAAAACCATTGAAATCGGACCTGAACCTAAGGTCGGAGAAATATTTTGGACACATTCTATCATGCAAAATATTGATCTGAACATTATTAGGCTTGTCATTTTTTAAGAAATTTTCAAATGGGCAAAATATACTTTAACGTGACCTTATTAATAGATTCATAATTCACAAATAAAACTTTGAAATTAAGATATAAAATATAAATTTTAAATATTAAATATGCGCATGAAAATTTTCCCATCTACTCCATCATTTACTCCTCCTTCTACCTCTGTGCATGTACCCCTCGTAGTCCTCCCTTTTTTAATGATATCTTATTGAAATATTTGAAGGGTTTATTTTTGAATGCATATTTACCTGAAAATCATCACATAAAATTGAAACAAATGGAAATGGTGGGATGAAATTTTTTGAAAAATATAAAATAAAATTTAATCGAATGAAGCACAGCGTTGATAGTGAAGGACGGTCCTTGTACTACAGATGAAAAGACCGGCTTTATCACCTGAAAAAAGTATTAATAGAGCTGGCCCAACACCTACCGCTCAATAAAGTGAATATCCAGGGGCCGCGCATCTCTCTAAAACCCCGCAAAACCCCCCACAAACTGTATTAACGAACTAGACCAGAATTTGACAATCTCTTGGCCACTGGAGTGTTAAGAAGAACCAACTCACCCTGGTCATTTCCTGTAAGTGTCCTAGAAAAGAGCGAAGGGCGCGTCAGAATCATCTCAGATTTTAGAGAACTAAATAAGAGCTGAAGTCGAAACTTATGTCTTACCTCACCTTCAGGACGCAATGTTTACCTTGAAAGGAAGTAGGCTGTTCAGTAAATTGGACTTAACCCAGTCATTTTATGGGATTCCGCTCCACCCAGACTCCGAAAAATACTTCACCATCACCTCAAATATCGGCACCTACAGCTATCGATGCCTGCCCATGGGTTTCGTCTCATCACCCTTTGTGTTCCAAGCCTATATCGATATTCTCATGCATGGACTCCCAAATACACATGCCTATATGGATGATATCTTAATCCACTCCCAAACTGAAGAGGAACACAAAGACCTACTTGAAAAGGTACTGAAGAGGTTACAGTACTTAAACATGAGTGTAAATCTCAATAAGTGTCAAATAGCTCAGAAAGAAATCGATTATTTAGGCTATACAATTGACGAAAACGGAATTAGGCCAAATTATGATAAAATAAGCGAAATAATAAATACTTCCAAACCAAAAACTGTCAAAGAATTAAGAAGTTATCTTGGAAAAATTTGGTTCTATCGATCATCTATAGCAGTTTTTTCAGATATTACAGCTCCTCTCTACCTTTTCCTGAAGGGGAAGCCTTACGGGAACCGTCGCCTCAGCTGGAATCCTACAGCCGATAAAGCTTTTAAAGATAGCAAAGAAGCCATAAAGATCGCAAACGCCCTGGCTTACCCAAGTCCTTCAAGCCCTTTCAAAATTATTATACACTCGACGGACGCAGCCGCAGCGGCAGTGATTTTGTCTACTACTGACGGAGGTGACAGGCCTATCGCTTTTTATAGCACGATTTTGTCGCTTACAGAACTGAAATATGATTATGCCAACAAGTTGTTAGTGGTTTTAACTAAACTACTGAAGAAGTACGGGTACCTTCTAGCGGAGAAACTTATAACAATTTCAACACAATCAAGGGAACTGATACAAAAGTACAACAGATGCAACGATAGCAAGAACTACAATTTACGTGAAATCAGAAGTTTGAACCTCTTATCTGCCTATAAAATCTCTTTGGAGCTGATCACAAAGAAAACCAACCCTCTCTCTGAATATTTATTACATAATAATATTGGTAATGAAGCTGAGAACATTGCAATTGCCGGTCAAGATTGCAATATGGAAGAAGAGGCGGAGTCTCCAGCTACGCCCCTCCCACCGAGCGCTGTGATTGGCTCAGCCGCAAGTGAAATGACCAATCAGAGCGACACAAGAAAAACCCAAACAGAAGGTGTAATAGACAGACCTTTAAACTCATTCATCTATGAAATACCTTCAACAGACTTAAAAAAGAGTTATGCTGAAGCCACAAGAAAGATGTGCGTAACGGACGTCTTAAATTCAAAATAGGCAGAACGAAAGGGATTTTAAATGACCAAAAGTAAACAAAACATTCTTAAGATATGATTCCGTGGGAAAATTAATGAATGGGAAAGGAAAAGATTGACGTTAGCTGAGAGACTTCAAATAGAGATAACATAAAGGATAAATTAATAATATAATTAACTACTGTCATGGAAAGCCAGATGAATTAAATATGCCTTACAATGAATACTAGATAATAAATTTGATCCAAAATTGTTGAATGACGTCTCATTTAGAGCAATAAAGATCGATTTTAGAAAAGAAATCGATTGATAAGGATATCTTGTTAGTTATAGATAAGTATGAAGTGATAAAAAAAGTTATGATTTATAGATAATTACTTGCGTTGTGGGTGAGGATAATAGATCCTGTAATTTTAAAAAACAGAGTAGTTTGTGTTTAAAAAGAACAGATTTTTAATATAATTCGATATCTCTTTACTTAATGGCAGTCAGTAATGCCTCACCAGAGTTGCTGATATGAGTGTTATTCGATGGATCTTCATACGTATGACGCACGCTGTCAGGGGCCATCTGGGCTCTCACGCTGCCATACTGTTTTGAGGTGAGTGTTTGTTGTGTTAAGATATTGTATAATAAAGAGGTAAGGAAGTAGTCTCGCTCCGGTGGCTCAATTCCAGATCTCTCATAGTAGGACGATGAATTCAATCCAATTATTACGGAAAGTAACAAGAAGTTTTATCCTTATTAAGTTTTGAAAGTTAGTTGCTCAGTTAGTTTGTTCCTTTAAGGTTTACCTTCCTGTCGTGTGCTACAAGATATTATTAACTGTCCGATTTGACCCGTATATTAGGAACGATGTGGTGGGCCTTTTCCCGATCAAGGATGTCACCAAGAGAATAGTTAACTTGATGCCCCAGATAATTCGCACTGTGGAATGTCCCCAGCCGCTTGTCTCAAGATAATGCACAAACTTTACCCCTTCACCAAATTTTTGAAGACCGTGGTGCAGTATTAGGATCTTACACATGACAGCAATTACTATAGCCCCTGGAACGGGAAATGCGAGATGTTAAACAAGATGATCAACAGCATTAGAACCATGCTGGCGGAGCCAACTATAAAACACAAGATGGTTGATGTCTTGCCTTCGTCCCTATTCGTCTGCGATTAGCACCAATTCTCCCTAGAGTGCATAAAGCCCAGATAGTTATTGGTAAAGGCTAGAATATTAAACTTCTGATTGCTTAGTAAGTCATTTGTACAAGACGGTCCAAAATCATACACTCTTAACATTGAAGAAAACAGAATTGATTGGCAAGACATGAGCTAAATGAAAATATGCGAATCGTAACATTTTCCTAAGAATTTGAATAGAGGCAAAGATTTACTATTAGTAAATAAGTAACAATGAATGTCGGAAAGCTGTCAAGCAAAAGTAAGCACGCCCTATATGAATTTTAAGATACAACAAACAGTATGCTCAATATAATAAAAGGTGATAAAGTAGTAGTTTTAAAGATTAAAATGTTAAAGATCGTTCTACGAACCAGTCCACGACTTTTACTGACGAAAGAAAAACTCGAATAAATGAAATAAGAGGGAAGAATGGGAGATAAAAGTGAAGTAGCTTCTTGAGTAAAATAAGAGTCAATAGAGATGATATGTATTAATACGAGGAAAGTCATTTTAAGTTATTATTATAATACAGTTATTTTGTAGTTTTTCCCCTTTTATCAAGTGTATAGTTATCTTATTAATTCCTTTCTAATGATCTAATCATTTCTATGTATACTCAAAGGAGGTGGGAGAAATACCTGTGAAACTCAAGACCCCACATAGCATCATATAGCTTGTGGTCTATGTGAGACATTGTATTTCCTCTTTACAAACAGTAGATACAGATTTGAGCCGAAGTTAAACAGTGAAAATTTTGTAAGACAGTCTGCATGCTGTGCAAAGAATGGATGCAAACGCTGTAGAGGGTATTGATAGTCTTCCTGATACTATTTAAAGTAAAGGTGTTCTCCCCATTCTTGATTGTAACATCAAAATGTTGCTTCTCCTAGCAACAAGGGAAGGCCAAAGAAAGAGAGTGTGTTGGCTGAAAGGGGATGCACCTGAGGCCAATTACCTCGAGATCTTTTAAGTTAGACTCGAGCATTGATGATATGTTAGAGATAGGTCGTGCATTTAGTGATTATAAGTTTAATAATTAGAGTGTTTTTTAAAGTTATAAAAACGATATTATGTTCATAATTAACTCAATTTAATTCAAGTTGAATATTCAAATGTATATATAATTCATAATTCAATTAAAGCACTACATATGAAAGTTTTCATTATCCACCGGCAATTTGGTTCATGATAATAATATTCAGGGATTAAAGCGATTGATTTATACTTACCTATATAATATATATATATTATATGTATATTTTATATATTATATATTATATATATATTATATAATAATATATAATTATATTAATTTTAAAATAAAAATTTATAAATTTTCTATAATTTATTATAAATAATTAATAATATTGGTTAAAAATTAGTATGAGATTAGCTGTAGATAGATACAAATATGATATTTTTTTTCCCGATAACTTTTTTTTTATTCGTTTTGTGCCATGTAAGAGGACTAAAAAAGGCTCAGCCAAATTTCACTCATATATGCTAAATTATATTGTGCTTAAATACATTATCTTGTCCAATTTTTTATTTTTTTTTTTTTATAATATCTGTTTTCCCCCTGCTTTAGTTTAGGTTAATATAAGTTTTGTTAAGTATAGCACATGTAAAATATGTGTGTATTAACAAACGTTATAAATACTTATTGATTTTTTCAACGTAAGAAGGAAATATATATATGAAACATCTAATAACGTTGGCTTATATATATTAAATTGAGTGATGGTTGATCAATTTTTTATTAACATGTGGGAGAGTGCTTATGACCCATATCAAAACTAATGATTACTTTTAAAGATTGATTAATTTAACTACGCTAATCTCATTATTATCCATAAATAAATATATAATATATATATATATTATATATTATATATATATATATATATATATATAATATATATATATTATATATATATATTATTCTATAATATTATATGATATATAGTATATATATAAATATTAATATATATAATATATATATATAAATATATATATATTTATTAATTATTATATATATATATAATTATTATAGTTAATATATTATATATATTATATATTATATATATATATATTATATATATATATAGTATATATATGTTATATATATATATAATATATATATATATTATATATAATATATTATATATAATATAATTATAATAATATATATTATATATATTATATTATATAAATTATATATATATTATATATATATAAGTATATATTTATATATTATATCATGATATAATAATTATTATACATATATTATATATATATATATAATATTATTTTTTTAGCGGTAAAATATTAAATTGCGGTAAAAGCAATGTTATAGTGTAAATTTACTAATAGAGAGGGAGGGTAAGGTGAAACTGGTGATAAGCCTTTGATGGGGAGCTCGTTTGCTTAAACTGTTCCGGACTAACTTTTTTTGGGTTAGAGCAGTGTTTCTAACCTTTTTTTTATTTGTGTCCGCTTTTTCCGATCAAATTTATGTGAGCCCCCTTCCAATTAATTTTGTGTATATATATATATAAATATAATTATATATTATATATAATAAATGTTATATGTCGATTTATTGATTATATATAGTATATATATATTAATATAATATATGATATATATAATATATATATATATATTATTATATATAGTAAGTATATATATAGTATAATATTTAGAGAATATTAAGATATTGACCTTGAATTTGTCTTGAGAGGATAAAAACGCGAAGGAAGTCGAAGAAGTTGTCGAGAAATATTTGTATGGAATCAGCTACTAATGTGTGGCATATTTTCGATAAACCCTAAGTAATTAGACTTAAAACTCCTCAAAACAATAATAAACATATTTTACAGATGAGTGACACAGTAAATGCTTTTTATGTAAAAATTAGAGTTATGGAACCCAAAATCATTGAAAAGAAAGGAATTGAACATTTTTTCTCCAGGCGAGTTTCTAAAAAAATTTCTCAAACTATTGAAATATATATTATATTATTAGCTACTATTGAAAATCATTTAACGAGCTGAGGAAGAATTTTATAAACTATTTTATAAATGACGAAAAACATATAAGATTAAATAAAGTGGGTTGAAACCTCTTAGAAAACGTTCTGAGGTTTTCCTATGGAAGAAGACAATTTATAACTTCATTAGTCCAAGATACGGAAATCAAGAATCAGAATTTCCTTCTAAATCATATTGAATTTTGGCCGGTGTTATTATGATGAATTCTACTCACTGAGTCCAGAACTTTCCGATCAACTTTGCCATTTCCAAACACTATGATTGTTTTCTATCCTTGCGAGTAGGGTTTTTCTACAGTGAACTGTCTTAAATAAAATACTAGATTAAACTAAATATATAGAAAGAGAATAAGGGTATTGATTTCTAGTATATCTCCATCATATGAAAAGCTTTCCTCTGCAAGACAGGCTCAGGGATAATCATTAATTTTGATTTTAACATTTAACATGTAAGCTTTGAGTAAATGTTTTAATTTTTAGTTAATAACTTTATTAAAAAAAATTTTTTTCACTTTTATTGTCAACAGTTACCTTGTCCTTTCTTTGCATTAATTTTCATTTGTGAAATAGTAATAATTAACGTAATTAAGTAATAATTGTAATAATGGATTTTTAGAATTATAAGGATTTTTACATTTTTATTTTACATTAAATGTGTTTTTTTTGTATTATAAATTTAATTTCAAATAAGTTTTTTTTATTCCGAGTTTACTTTTCTTGCGCCACCTTTAAATATATAATAGGGCACCGCCAATTGGGGGGCGCCCCAAGGTTGAGAATACCACTGAGGTTATGAGGATGGTCAGTGTAGAGGTGATAATGTCGTTTCTCACGCAACATGCGGTGGTTCGACCCAGAGGAGGCAATTTTTTTTATCTTCCGTAAGTTTTTGTAGCGTATATATATATATTATATATATTATATATATATATATATATATAATATATATAATATTATATATTATATATATTATATATTATAATTATATATATAATATATATATACTTTACTATATAATATAATTATATATTATATATAAATAATATTATATATTATTATATAGTATATATATTATATTATATATAATATAATATATATAATATAATGATATATATATATTATATATAATATATAATAAAAGTTAAAAACAGTTGAATGAAAACTCATGTTTTTTCAGGGTGCTGTAAGGAAAGTAAACACCAATAATTCTTTTAAAATAATTTCCATTATAGTTAAGCGGAAAACCAAACTAAGAACATGTTTATCGAATTCAATATAGTATCTTAGAAGGCGATCGTCCCTTTTGAAAGTACGTATGCTCAAATGTTATTATCAAATGTATTTTACTATTTAAGAGTTTTTGAGTAGCTAACTATTTTAGATTTTGGGGTAAATCAATTCAGTATAGATTTTTGTTGTACAATATTAATAGTTTATGAAACTTTATGTTATATGTTTACGTTTCTTTTTTTGTAATTATCCGAAGGCAATATTCTAGAATATTTTTTTCATACTAATGTTAAAAAAAAAGTTGCGTTTCATCGCAAGGCTACTCCGTGTGAAGTTAATCGCCACATTTTTGGTTCCTTACTCAGATAGAATAAAGCACTAGTGGTTAACTTGGGTTGTTTTCTGGGACAAGAGATAGATGAGGTATTTGATGTTTCTTTCATTCAAATAAACAATGCATTTACGTTGACTTAAATATTATTTGTAATATATTATTTATTAGTTTTATATAGTATATATATATATACTATATATAATATATATATATATAATATTATATATATATATATAATATAATATTTATATATATAGTACTATAATAATATATTATTATATAAATATTATTATATATAATATAATATAATATATAGTATATATATATATATATTATATAATAATTATATAATATAGTATAGTTATAATACCTATATATTATAATATACCATATATATATATATATAACTAGATATATATTAATATATATATAATATTATATAATATATTATATATATATATAGTATATACTATATATATATATATAAAATATATATTATATATTTAGGCTATATGTATACATTAACAGCAAAATATTAATTCTTTTCAATCAGATATTCAAAAACTGACAATAGTACAGGAAAAGGATATAATTGCTGGATATTGCTGGTCCAAGTTTCTGCGAAAATGTAAAAAAAAAAAAAAAAAAAAAGAAAAAAACCCATATTTTAAAAAATACAATAGCTACAGGAAAAGGAAAATAATTTGGAATCGTAAGAAAATTTTAGTTGGAAAATGTAAAAAAAAAATATATAAATAAATTAACTGGTTATTGATATTTTTTTTTCCAACGGTATATGACTATCATTTGTAATATAAATGAAACGGTTTATTTAAAACTAAAAGAATTATATAATATAAATTTAATATATATTATAGTATATATTATATATATAATATATCTATATTATAATATATAATATATTTATTTGTAATTCGAGTATTATTTCCCCATTTAGGGGGCTGAGCCGACGGGGAACACAGGGTGGATTTTCACCCATACCCGTAGGGATGGGCGGGGAACCCGGACATACTAAATATCAAAAAGCGGGGTTCCGGATAACCCTCCGGGGGGAGGGAATAGTCCTACGTACGTAAGTCCGGAAGGCGAGTAGACCCGACTCCTGCTATCGAGTGCGGTTACCTTAGGGGTATTCTTTAGGTAAAAAAAATAGCAAAATTTAATGAAAGTTCTAGTTTATTTTAACGAGTAACTGCAAATAAAAGGCTCTAATAGTCTAATCATATTACTTAATTAATTATTAACAATATTTTTTTTAATTTTTTATTTTTTACATCTTTATATCTTGAAATTTATGTGCCCTCTATAATTATTAATGTCGCGGTTAATCGGATAGTTTTTGAATTTTTTTTTTTTTTTTTTATTTTTTTTTCATTTTTGGTTGTTTTTTTTTTTTTTTTTTTAAGATATTTTCCCGCACTAAAATTGACCGGCATTCAGCAATGTATTTCTTGTCCCTGTAGTATGTGTAGTTTTTTGAAATTAATGATAAGGATTGAATTTAAATTTTTGTCTTTATATGAAATAGTCATCTTTCCCCCATATATATATATGATATAATATATATATTATTATATATTAATTTAGTATATATATATATATTTATATATATATTTATATTATATGTATTATATATTATATATATATAATATAGTATATAATATAATATATATTATATAATATATATGTTTATATATATAGTTTATTAATATATATAATATAATATTAATATTAATTATGTATATATATTATATATATATATTATATCTATAATATATATAATATATATTAGTATGATATATATATTATATTATATATATAATTAAAATATTATAGTATATATAATATGTTATATGAATATATTATTATAATTATATATAGTAATATATATATATATATATACTATATTTATATATAATATTAATATATATATTATATATATAATATATTATATAATATTATTATTATATATATAGTATATATTCCAATGTGAGCAAAGGTTGCGGGACAGTCAAATTCCAAAGAGAATTGGGTGAAATTACAAAAGGCGTACAAATTAATTTAAGCGCATACCCGAATATCACGAACGTTTGAATAGTAGGCAAGCAAAAGTTAATTGGAAAAATAGAAAAAAGAAGTGTGTTCTACAAACTTTTACCAGTGGAGTACATGCAATAATGAGCATATCGGTTAAGTCTAGGGTTAGAAAGTTGAACGGAGAAAGGTTGAGACTTTGCAGATTGACGGGTCACATACCATCAAAAGGGAGAAGATTATGTTACTGAGCATTCAGAAGAGTACGGGTCTATTGTAATATCAATAGTATAATATGAAAGAGCTGCAATTTGACGTAAAAAGAGACTGGAAATGAGTTAGTGAGAGTTATTAAGGGAAAAGCTTTAGATTCTCCGTCTCTTCTCTATCTTTATTCTTCACATCTGCAAATACCGTCTCTCGAATCTTCTCCTGCATATCTCTCCTCTGCTTCTCTTGCCACATTTCTGCTTTCCTACATTTCATGAAAGAACTATTTGTAAACATCTATGTATGACGTGTGAGAACATTACTACACACAGGGCGAATAAACGCCAATTAAAGAGAAAGACAACTGGGCGTTAAAGAAATACTTAAGGCACTTACAACACTCTCCTCTTAACTCTTGTTTAAAATGCGAAATAATATCCTTCAAGTAGAAGGCTGAAAGAGGAGAGAGAGAGAGAGAGAGAGAGAGAAGAATGAGAGAGAGAGAGAGAGAGAAGAGAGAGAGAGAGAGAGAGAAGAGAGAGTATAAACAGAGAAATTTGGTTGTGTTGTTTTTTTGGTTGGTTTTGTGTTTGTTTATGGTTTTTTGTGTTTATTTTCTGCCGTGCTATTATTTGTTTATTATTGCGCGCAATCTTAAAATGGGGTTTTCTGATTTATAATCATATCATATTTTATTATTATATTTTTAATTTGTTAAATTTTTTAAAATCTATATATACTTAATAAATATGGATAGATAAGGTTTGGATGGAGGAGATGTGATATTTGAGAAGTCTTTTTTGGTGTGTGAGAAGTATTTCCTCTCGAAATTTTAACTTTTTATATATTTGTTTAATTATTTCAGAGTTTTGTTAGAGGTATGGTATAGCTTTTCGAAAAGCCAAATACTCCCATTTTAAGTTTTAAATTTAATTTTCGCCTTTGGTGATTCTTGTTTTGGGAGATATAAGATAAATGTGATGCGTATCTGGATTGCTATCTTGTTATTTTGCTATATATATGATAGTATATATTATATTATAATATATATATATAATATATATATAATATATATATACTATATTTAGGTGATCTAATTATATATGTATAATTATATATTTATATAATATATAATATATCAGATAAATATATATAATACTTAATCTAGATTATAAAATTTTTATAATATATTTATATAATTGTTATAATCTTTGTTTATATATAAATATAAATTATTATTTAATCTTTATTTTATATATTTATTTATATAGTTATTAATATAAAAATTTAAAGTGTGTACCGGCATCGCTCATGACTGCAATAAGCTATGCTTGCTATAGTTATCCGAGTCATATTTAATATTCGCAACTGCAGTTGCATTACTGAATGCTGAATTGTATGCTGATGGCGGATTGTGATAATGCTCTGTATACGTAAAGGGTTTTTGGGTTACATTACAAATATATAAAATTGCCAATTTTTATTAACCTCATATTAATCGGAAAAGTTAGATGTACTCAACTGAGATATTAAAGTATAGAGGATCTAGAGATAAATAAGCAAAATGAAGAAGTAATACAAAGGAAAGAGTTTCTAATAGTATCCTGACGCATATTCATGAGACCTATCAAAGATATTGTATTTTGCATGATCACCGCGCAAGTGCTAACAATGTTTCAAAGAAATGGGGCTAATTGAAATTGAAGGAAGGTTAAACATATTCCAATAGAGCTGGAGCGACTAATCTATGCGATGAATCGATAAGATAGAATAACGATGCCAGACGATTCAAAATATAATGATTAGACATTGCAAGTGAGAACATTAACGCCTATATATTTAGAAAGGTGACAGTTTCTTTCTTTCTTCGGAATAAGTTGAAATTGTGCGACCTCACTCTGTAAGTGTTAATACTGAGGCACAAAGAGTTAAATCGAACTAGGTAAGGGCCATCTCTCAAGACACCCTCCAAAACTGGGAGAAATGCATCCGCTCGTCTTGCCTTATAACGTTTTAGATTTCATGACCAATGATTATTGCAATACTCTGAAGCTTAGGGAAGAGATTAGAATAAGTCGACTTGAATCGGATGGAATGAGTATTTGGAAGATTTCCAGAGTCGTTTAGGTTAATCTGAGGATAAAAGCAAGATGGTTAATAATATAGTTCTCTATCAGTATGAGAAAACCAATCGAAAGCAATAAGAAAGGAAAAGGCAAATTATGCAGATATTAATTTGAGAAAATTTTGTGAAAAGATTTGTCAGTAGCTAAAAATACAGTCAGTTAATTTTGTTACTAAACAGTCGTCTTGCTTTCGAATAATATCAGAAGCATATTTCAGAGTTTAATAAAATAGTGAGTTGATAGCAACGTAGAAATATTTCAACTCCTTATTCAACAATGCATCTAGTTCTGAATGTCGCGTTGAGAGTCGCTTAAACTCGAAGTGTGGTGTTTTGAATGATAGGATTAGATATATAAGGAAGAAAACATCCTTTTCATCGATCGTCGATTTATTAAGTCACACCTTATCGGAAGAAGAGAGGCATATTCGCAAGTTTAGCAATCATTCAAGGGAATATGTTGTAGCAAAGTAATATGACAGTCAATAGTCAAAATTAGGATGTAGCTGTTGGAGAGAAAGCATTAAAGTGTAAATTAATAGATGCTTTGTTAGATATTACTAATAGGAAGATAATTGGATTTATGCGATTAGAATGACCAGCGGATAGAGCTTAAGTCAAGGGTGCGGCCAGATTTGGTTGAGACAATGTAGTAATATTGAAGGTTACTTAATAAGCTTTCCAGATGTTTGAGAAGTTTGTTGATTCCGGTTTTTCATTTTGATCAGATGTGATAGGGATTCATACAGTAATTTGTAGTAATAGAATAATATAATAATAGATATAATAATATAATAATAAGTATAAATATAATAATAATAATTAATAATAATAATAATAATAATAATAATAATAATAATAGATTAAAGTCGAATACATGATTAAAAATTAAAGTGAACTAGATACTTAAATCTAGCAGAAAGACGTAAGACTATTAAAAAAGGAAAAAAAAAAAGAAAAAAGAAAGAGCGACGAGGGTTACGGCGTAAAAAACATTTTATTTAGATTTTAAATATATCTTATATAAATAATACTTTAAGTATATTATTATATATTAAGTATATAATATATAGATATATAGATTATATAAAATTATATATATATATATTATATATATCTTATTATATAATTAGCATTGCCTGCACTCAATTGGATGGGCTCACACGCTTTCGCAGGGAAGTCCGCCACCGGCTCTGGCGGTTCAGGTCGAGAGGGTAGATTGATAGAGAAATACGGTCAACGGGGCGTCGAGTGCGGAGACCAGAAGGAATGTGCGTTACCATTGTGCTCCTTGGAATTGTGACATTGTTGCAGGTGGGGATGTTAATGTCTAGTTTTTGAATCAATTTAATGTATCCTTTGATGAGTTAATACAGTGATAATGAAAAGGGGTAATTACTTTTTAATTTTTATTATTCTAAACTAATTAAATCATAGTGTAAATTAATGGTATCAATATTAACAGTTAACACAATGGGTCAGTTCACAGTCATTAATAAATTGGTGATAAGTTAATTATTTATATATTTTTTATATTCAAGACACAAAAATCGCCTTATAACAAGCGACACACAAGGCGAACTTTCTCTTTGTAATCTTGAAGCTAATTTTTTTAATGCATCTCTGTTTATGTAACGAGACGATAATGCCTTGCTTTCCTCTATTCGGGCACATTGCGGTGACTATTTATGACACATGGAGTCATATCGGAAGAGTCCGTTAAATATTTATTTCTTAACATAATAAATAATAATAAATATGTAATGTAGCTTGGGTATGCATATATAAGTATATTACATAGTTATTTTATTATAATGTAGGGTAAAGGAATCTGCCTTATCAAGTTTTTTTTTTTTTTTTTTTTTTTTTTTTTTTTTTGTTTTTTGAGTAGTAAATTTTTGGCTAATGCTGTTATTTTTTATTCTATCAATATAATTAAAAATCAGATATAACTAGACTTTATTAATTTACAATATCATACAATATTGATTTCTGTTTCATAATAATTCTATGTATCAAGAACGTAAGACATTGCTAATTTAAAAATAACAATTGTTTCCAATTAATTGAGACAGATAATGGGTAGATGAAATTTCGTTTTGAAGTGAGAATCAAGAAGCCTCTTATCATATGAAACATTTACGAAAGGTATCGGGAATCAATCAATTTTTATATCATAATTAATGAGTTATTAATAAATCCCATTATTCTTTTCTAAAAAAGCCTGATAGCCCAAAATTTATAAACTTATTTGCCCAGTCAGATCTATTCTAACAGCTATTAGTTTGCCAAGCCATATCCGATCTTTAATATAATTTTTAATTATAATATGATATCAATAGTTCCCGTTAGGCAGTAAGATATATTAACTCCCATTCCTATGCTTTGAAGCGTTTAAATTTAAGATACTTCTCCTAATCTAGATTAAATAATTATTCATACTCCTCCTATCAATCAATAATGGAATAAAAGTTCATAAAAATCGCCCTCTTAGACAAATATTAATTACCAAATTAAAAAACTAATTTATTTTCTTTAAAAAGTGTAATTTTTTCTCTTCCCAAAATTTATATATGAACATTCAAATAATCGTGTCGTGTAATTAACATCATTATTATTATTTTATTATTGTGTTATTATTATATTATTACTTTTCTTGCTTATTTAGTTAATTACTATCATAATTAATTTATATAAATTAATTTATTAATTTTTTTATATGATATTAATTATTATATTTATTATTATTATTATGTTTTGATTATCTTTGTTATAATTAGTTGAGATTATTATTATTATTATTATATATTATTTAATTAATTCATTATTATATTTTTATTTAATTATGTATTTATTTTATATTAAATATTATTTAATTAGCAAATGTATTCAATGTCTAGGTTTTTCTCGATTCGCTCCTGGGAGTAAAGTAGAAAAAGTTACTTTCATTTTGGACCTTCTTATATGATCTCATTCAATTCATAATATTTTAATCTTTGGGGAAATATTTCAAAAATTTTGAAAAAAACTCCTTTCTCCCGATGCTTGAGCAGATAGACTGAAATAATTACTTTGCTCCGTGCTTTCTCTGTCTAGCAGGGAATGAATTTGGTTCATGGGGGAAAAGATCCACTCCCACATGAGTTGCCTCTGAGAATGCAGTTACAGATACATTTAAATTTATATAATTGTTCTAAACAGTAAAATAATGTTTTTTAGTTTCGATTGTATAAAATAATAATAATAATCGACGATTATAGTTATTCTGTGATTGCTTGACAGAAATATCAAATTTAAATTTTGTTCATTTTTGTGTATTTTTTTCTATTTTTTAGTGGAACTGTGATGATGACAATTTGAAGTTTAAATTTTCTGACAAACTTTACTTATGCTAATGAATTAAAAATTACTCTTTTACGTGAACTCTGTAACATGCATTTTTAAAATCATTTAAGCGTAATATTTCTTTCTTCTACTGGAAACTTCCTGTTCCCGCCGGATTTATCTCTGGATAACCCCATAAGTAAACCCAATAAATCCTATATCGGATGCAACAACATTGTTTGGTTGTTTATTGGTGATTTGCAAATACAAATGTTATTTGATGATTGAACTTTCTCATTTTTATGACACATTCATTATTTATATTATATATGACATATTATGTTATTTTATTATAAATTATTATCTACTGAAAAATTATTATGAATTATTTATTATAGAACTTTTTTACTATATTAAGTTAATGTATTGATGAATATTAATAATGAATATATGTAAATTATTTTTTACTTAAATATTATTATGATTTTATTATAAATATTATTACTATTACAGTTATTATTGTGACTATTAGTATAATGATATTGTAAAAGTTATTTCTTAAAATTGTACCATCTAAATATAATTGAAATTTTTACGTTCATAGTAAGTAGTTGTTGCGAGTATTTTATTTCCCTTGGTGTCAGACCATTGGAGATCTAAGCGTTTCTGCTCCTGAATTTTGACCGTAATGTTTGATTGTAGGAGTTCTTGAGCTTGTATATTGTCTTCATTAAGATTTGTGATGTTCCATTATAGAAATTATGTCTTACGTTTTTTTTGGTAACGTCTAATCAGGTGGTTCTTAATTATTGTTTTCCGTTGGATATGAAGATTCTCACTTTGTCCATTTTGAGAAAGGTGTCTGCCTTCCTTGTTCCTCATCTGGAGAATTTCGTGATGGACAGGATAGGTTGGGGCTTGAGATTTCATGGCAAGTTACTAAGAGTCATTTGCTCACTTGTGTTCAAAATTGTGTAATAGACTCTCTTTAGTAAAGTTGGGCAATCTGATTATTTAAAAACGTTTTTCTTTTTTCGTTTTATAGTTTTTCGTTTTGCAATTTCCTATTTCAACTGTTTTTTCGGAGTTGGAATTTGGAAACTAGTTATTTTTTTTTGTTTTTCTTTTGTGAGTGTGTGGTTTGTGTATGATATCTGGCATTTTTTTCACTTCACTGTCTTAATTAGGCCTGTTTTGAATTATTTTACTGTTTTGCACTCTCTAGATATGTTAGGTCGGAGTAGTTCGAGATTATCTGGGGTACAATTCTTTTGTAATTACCCTTTGTATGAGTGTTAATATCAGTGATAAGATGAAAGGGATAAAATTATTTTTATTTTATTTCTAAGACTAATTATAATGCAGGTGGATAAATAGATAGATGGATAGATATTAACAGTTGAACAAATGGTCAGTTCACGAGTCTTAATTTAAATATTGGTGAAGGTATTCATAATTTTTATATTCAAGAACCAAAATCCGGCTTTAACCGAAGCCGAACACTATGTACTTTTTTCTTTGTATCTTGAAGCTAATTTTAATGCATCTCTTTTTTAATGATACGAGTATCGCCTAACTGCTATTGATTCTCTCGGCAGCATTTGCAGGACTCATTTTTAAACGAATGAGTCATTGGTTAAGAGTTCGTTAAATATTTTCTTCATAATAAGAATAATAATTAAGAATTTATGTACGGATGCATATTAATAAGTATAACATATTTATATATATAGTTAAAGGGTAGAAGGAATATTCTGCCCTTTATATTTATATTTGTATATAAGTTATGTTTGGTGAATGAGTCTGCTTTACGCGAGGTCAATTAGTGACCTTTCTGTACAGTGTTTTTCATATAAGGTTGAAATTTTCGGGTGAGGGAGGAGTTTTAGTATTTAATTGTTATGGGCGGTTTGTAGGTAGTGTTTAGTTAGTTGTGAATGGATATTGAGTGATTCAGTCTTTAATTGGAGAGGTAGGGATAAGATGTATTGTAGATGATATTATTATTAATTTGGCTTGTGAGGAATTAAGGGGATTTTTCTTGTCTGGAGTGGTTGGAAGAATATTTGATGACATGGGGTTGGATTTAGGTTTTTTGTACGAATCTGGTCCACATATTCTCTGGTGGGGGAGAATTCGGAAGTGATGTAAGTTCGCATTAAAATGGTGATTGGTAAGTGTTTGGGTGCATTCCGGTGATAATCTTAGAGGACGGTTGTTTTGTGATTTTGTAATAATTTTTTGTATTAATTTATATGGGAACCATGCGGAGGATGCATAGTTTATATTTGTTCTGTAAGGAGTTTGTTTTACAAGTGTGTAGGGGTAATTGTTCCTGTCTGAGCATGTGTTGGGAGGGTTCGAGGTGTTTAAATTCGTCGATTTTGCGAGGTAATTTGGATGATGGGGGGGGGGAGCAGTCATGTGTGTACATAGTTAAATATAAGTATTTTTGGGTTTTGTTATATTATATATATATATATATATATATAATTATATATATATATATATATATATTATATATATATATAGTATATATTATATATTATATATATACTATATTATAGTATATACTAATATATATATTATATATATATATATTTATACCTATATTTATATATTATACTATATTATTATATATATATATAGTATATATATATATATATATGTATATAATTTATATATATATATATATATATATAATAAATATATTATTAGTATATATATATATATATAATATAAATATTCTCAATCTTATTTTATTTGTAATTTATCGAGGAAGTAGAGAAGAGATTCGATTTTCATAAATTAAAACGAAGTAAATGAGATGTTTATTTGTATTTTTTCATTAGGATTTATTTAGAAACAATGTTTTCTTTTTTCGAAAAGAAAGAAGAAAAAGAGAGATCCTGAGATTGAAGAGAAACGCAAGTTAAGTCACATATAATATACTTTTGGGGGAGAAAAAAAACAAATAGTAAATAGAACAAAATTTTTTATAATTATGAAAAACTTATAAAATTAATTTGATTATTTTTTAATTATTGGAAATATATATATATATATATTTATATATAATTATATATATTATATTTAATTAATATATTATATATATATATATATATATATATATTATATATATAATATTATAATATATCGTTCAATATATATATGTATATAATATATTATATATATATATATATATATATATATATATTATATATATATATATATATATATATATATTTATATTATATTATATATAGATATATAATATATTATATATTTATATATATATTAAGGGGGTGTCAAATTTTTTGAATTTCCTTTTTCAAAAATAGGAGGGGGGGGGTCGAAATTAGAAGATAGATTCAAAATTATATTTACAAGAACTGGCCATTACATTGGTTTTCTAGGTAAATAGCATTTCAAATTGGACATTTTTACGTTTCATGTAAATATTCTAAAAGCCAAATTGTTTTTCTAAAGACAGTGCTTCTAATCATTAGTTTTAGCATCTCTGTTAATAAGTAAAAATTTACTTATATTTATTAGGATAAAGCTGGAACTATGCTTGTCTCAATGTTTTAAACTAGCAATTACTCATATTTGCCCGACTGAGTTCTTTTTTATTATTATTATTAATAATCATAGCCAATTTTTATTTAACATTTTTTGTTTTTCTTTTTCCTTGTAAAATAGTTTCTTCACTTCAAATGAATTAGAACCATGGCTAGTAAAGGAAGAAAACTTGAAATTACATTTACTGATAACTTACACTGGACTGGCAGAATAATGCTGCTTTCTTGAAGGTCCCAGTTACGTGAATGTTAAGTAATATGGAATTCGCTGCTAAAAAAAGAGAGTGGAGAGTAATGGACAGAAATTGAAACTTACACGCAGCCACATACCCTGCAAAGGATATTTATACAAAGTGTCGTTGAAATAGTTGAGCTGGCAAACAGTTGTTTGTGGGTGTCAAATTTTTAAATTTCAGAAGACTCACCAGTCCTGAAGAATGATAGATAATAAGTGGAGAAAAGAGCCTAAAAACAATAATTAGACAGAGGATATAATGAATTGAAAAGTAAGCTTTCAATAGCAAAAGTTAGAAGCTACTATCACATCCTCAATTGTAATGAGTGTAAGATGTAAGCATATATTCAGAAGTTTGGAGGCATGTCAGGTTGTGCTGACTTTATCATCCATGAAGTTGCATCAGTTCCTTATATTCTTGTTCTAATAAGAATTTAAGATCCCTGTTAAAGAACGTATGTGTTTATATATAATCAGAGAGAGAAGGTGAATTATGTTGGAATTCAATGCTCAAATGGATTACCAGATCATACTTGAAGCCCTGAAAGATTCAGAATTAAAAGCATAGAAAGGAAAATATGAATTAATGAAAGATTTGAATATTAAGCAGATAGAAGGAAGAGTTGTACTATTAAATACAAGGAAGTTTTTCTCTCGCTGATGCTTGAGAGATGAAGTAGGCACTGATTTTACAGATGAAGAATCTGACGATCCATTTTGCAATTTTCATGTGAGTGATTTTTGTATGTACAGTTTATTTCAACGTACAAGTTAGTATATTGAACATTTACAATTGCGCAATGTGCATGCAAGAATAATTAGTATGGTGTGGTATTAACGTTTAGACGATGACCATTTACAAAGCTGCATTTTTTGGATTGCTTGATAATTTACTGCAAGAACAGGATGACTCTGTGGTGATTATCAAATATAAGTTTAAAATAGTCAAAGGAAAATGCTGAAATTTACAGAAATGGGAAAGTTTTCATGCTCGATGCCGGATAGGCAATATCGAATGTATCTTATTTGATGTTCGCAAAAAGATTCTTGACCTAAAGGTATGTAATATTTCAAGTATTCTTGACAAGATATTTCAAGTATTCTTGACAAGAAAGCTTAGTTCAGATAAGACTTAACGAAAAGGACCTGCTTGAAGTTATTGCTTACATGCATATACTTGTGATTCTATATAGGAACAACATTGATAAATGTGTGCAAGCTAATGGGTGATTCAGCGAATGTTAAATGTTGGAGGAGGAATCATGCATTTGGGTTAGCACAAGCTGAAATACGTTAAACTCATTGGTTGGTTTGTGTCCTTCATTACTAATTGAGATCTCGTAAATTGTGCGGCCTTGATACAGATTTGGTGGAATAACTTCTAAACGACTGGAGTGAGTAAGATTGGCCACATGAGTGATAACTGCTATAGAATGCCATCGTATATGCTTGTCAAGGATTATTCTTTTCTTACATAGTTGCCATTCTATGGATCTTGTGGTTATTCTTCTTTTATATAGATCTCGTTACTGATTATCAGACTTATTGTTAAGGATAATCTCAGGATAGGCTTTTTGATGTTATGAGTTCTTGGTTTTGGTATGATTATGTAATGTGATTGGTGATTCATTTATGTTGTATATAAATTGGTTTCTAGGTATTTTCACTTCTCGTTGTTAAGCAACTGCAAATCGATTTGCGCATGATGTGGGTTTATTACTAGTGGCTTAAGCGAACATACTTTGAGCTTCAATCATGCTTGTGGAAATACATTGTTGGCGTTTTACTATCGTCTGCTGTTTACAAATCAATCGAAATTCTCTTGGGTGGAAGGACCTCGCCACAATCTTTATCAATTGAAGCTTCACTAAATCCTAGAGAGGCAGTGGCAATGATTTGTTTTGCAAAATAACTTATACGTGGTTGTATTTTAGTGAAATGTGTGCTTCAGACTTTTATTATACGTAAGACTATACAAGGTAAAGAGTATGCATAGGTTCGAAGGTATTGAATTCATGGGAATGAAGATGAGAATACAACAGGTAGACTAGTCTCGTCATGGAAAGCACTGCAGTAATCCAAATGCCATATCTACTTTTGAATCTGATAGATCTGGTCAGAAAAAGTGTATGAACCTCCTTACTTGTAAACTCAAAATATTAGAGATAAGAAAGTTTATGAAGACAATGCCATTCCCCAAGTGATATAGTATGACGGTCTCATAGGGAGTTGTTGTTAAGGCAAATCATCCAACACTGTCAACTGTAAAACGGTTTAATAAAGCATGAACATATGAAATGTATTGTGTAGTATATAATATATATATATTAATTATTATATATAGTTATAATATAGTATTATATATTATGATATATAGTATATTGTTATATTTATTATATTTATAGTTTATATATTTATATATATATAAATATTTATATATTATATATAATATTATTTTATTAGTTATTTATTTTATTTTTATATTTTTATTTTACTATTAATTTTAAGAGGATGTTTTATTATATTTTTTTTGGTATATTTTTATCATTTTATTATTTTACATTTTTATTTTTTAATTATAGTTAATTATTTTGATTTTTTTTTTATTATAATTATGTTCACTTTAATTTCTATCTTATATACACAATTTCATAGTGATTGTTTGTTAATCTATCTAGGTTTTATATTTTTTTTTACTCTATTGTATTTCGATATTAGTATTTTTATTATGTTTCTTTTTTTTTTTTTTTTTTTTTTTTTTTTTTTTTTTTGTTTTTTTCTCGGTCGCGTTTGTGTAATTTGTTTTTCTGATTCTTTTTTTTTTTTTTTTTCTCGTCGTTTTTTATTTTTTTTTAATTTTCCGTTTTTGTTATTTGTTATATATTCTTTTTTGTAATTTTTTTTTTTTTTTTATTTTTTATTATTTTTTTTTATTTTATTTTTATTATTGTTATTTTTTTATTTATTTTTTTTTTTTTTGTTCTATTTATATTTATATATATTATATTATTTATATATAATATATATTTTATATATTATATATATATTATAATTGTATATTATTTTATTATTTTATTATTATATTATTATTATATTATATTTGTAAATTATTATGATTATTGTTATATTTATATTTAATAATAATAGTATATTGATATTATTATATATATACTGGATATTAATAATTATATATGGGATTAACCAACAGAGTATTTCTGAATTTCGAGAAGGGCGTAAGTAAATACATTTGTGGTATGTTGGGCTGGTTAGCTTTACTACTACTTATTTCGGTTTGCAGGTTTGCTTATAGCAGGCATTCGAACCTGTCGGATCTTATGGTCGCGATCTTTAAATCTCTTCGCGCGAAATTTTGTATGAATCGTTTGGAAAACTGCTTACTTCTTTTTGGGTAGTCTGTTTTAGACTAGATAGACATTTTCGTTGATCTTGAATTTTGATCAATATCGTAATCTTATACGCATTGAATCAGCTCTTTTTCTTTGTTGTCTTAAAGCAATTTGTCTTGTAAAATTACAAGTGTTAGTTAATAAATTTTACGGCATTAACTTGGGTGTAAACGTAAAAATAAATTCTTACTTGTAATTTTCGTTGGTTTTTCTAATGTGTTATGTAATCTTTAAAGAGATCATGTTAATAGTCGTTATTGTATTAAATTTGTGAAATTTCATCCAATCTTATTTTAATCATTCTTAAATGTAGACTTTCATTCTAATCGGAGTGCCTTCTAATGTTGTTCTGGACCTTGTTTCTATATCACACAAGGCAATTTCTAACCGATTGGAAAAGTAAAAGGAAATTCTCAGTGTCTGTCAATGTCTAATCAATTTCTAATCATATATTATATAAAATGTACTATAATATATATTATATTTATATATATATATGATATATATATATATATATTTTATATATATAAATATAATATATATTATATTATATTATATACTATTATATTATAAATAGTATATTATTTTAGTATTATAGTTAAATAAATATATATATATATTTTATTAATAGATATGAGTAATATTATATAATATATTAATATATATTATTATAATATATACATTATAGTATGTATGTATTATATATATTATATATATATATTATAAAATATTTGTATAGTATATAATATTTAAATCGCTCTAATATGGTCTGTTGTTGATGGTGACTTCTGTCTTGCTTCAATGTAATGGGTGATCTCAGGGTTAATGGTCTTATCTTTCCATACTATTTTTCTTTGCTTTTTTCATTAATTAATCTTCTCTGACAGACTCATCTATCTCTATCCATATTATTCTGGTAATTCTGGTTCCATAACTTTAACTTTTTCAATTGCTCCCTTCTTTTGCTTCTAAATGATCTCGTCTTAGTCTTCCGATAATTATTCCTCTTTTGATTTGTGGATAAATTTCAGGTGGACCCTCTCAACCTTGTGAACCCCAACTTTTACAATTACCTATAAGATCATTTCTAATTCTACCTTATCCAATGTTCCCTGTCGTTTTCCTTGAAAATAAATTTTTGGCAACACTGCAAAACAAAATACTACATCTTCCAAAGCACCAGAGTGACAAAGTTTTCTTAGCTTATCGTGCGGTTCCAGATGCTTTGAAAGAATACATGCCCAAGGGTAAGATTATTACAATAAACTCAGGAGGAGGAAACTGGTTTAAGATAAAGTAGGGAAAGGTTTAGAGGTAGGAAAGGTCCAGTAAAATTATTAAGTTGTTATCTTCAGACGATCAATGAATTACATGAGTAGAGAGTTGCAATCCATATCTTTTGATCATTCTGGTATGAAAGGTTTGGTTACGCAAGTTACCACTGTATCTTGAGAATTTAGACTAAAGTCATTGACGGTATATTGAACGAGAATCACCAAATCGATGTTTTCCAGCCAAATTTGAATATTATCTTTCTTATATTCTTTGTTTTTGTGAGTACGTAGATATGTATGTCAATGTATTTAGTAAATGTGTATAAATTTATGTAATATGAATTAAATATCATAGTAGCTTTATTTTAATATTACCTTTTATTTATCGGGGAGACTTCCAAATCAAGAAAGCAAGAAGGACATACGGCTTCATTTCGGCTCATAAGGTATGCAAGCAGCATTGATTGAAAGTTGTAGGATTATTAGGCTAGTAAGGAGCACAGATGGTTTGCTGTAAAACCTAAATACGCTTCTTACTATTTTATTTGATATTATTATTATATATTATATTATTATATTTATTATTATTATTATTATTATTATATTATATGTTTCTTAAGATAGTTATTGTTAAATATTACATTTAATTTATTATTATTATTATTATTATTCATTGCTAGATTCTTATTCATTAACATTATTCCTTATTTATTCTTCTTAACATTAATTCTTAGTTATTATTATTATTATTATTATTATTATTATATTTATTTATATTATTTATATATGTATTATTATTATTATTATTATTAGTATAGTATTAGTTTAAAAGTATTATATAGTATCAGTTGAGTATTTTTTTTTATATTAGTTAATATTTTTTATTATTATTATTATTATTATTATATATTATATTATTTATTATTATTAGTTATTATTTTTTATATTATTATTATATTTATTATATATATAATTATATATATAGTTCATAACGTACATAAGCCTTTCCTAGAAGGACTTTCTAGGTAAATGTCTACTAGATATGACTGACGGGATCGAACTCAGGCATTGCCATGTTGATGTTCAATAAAGTGTGAATAATTTTAAAAATATCGAAGGTTGCAGAAAATTATATGAAGAAAGATAGACTTGCATCACAACTTATGGGCATCACTACTGGAGGCCTCAAACACAAAGTAGTATGATTGGGGTGAGGATGAGGACTATTTTGCAGACGCTCTACTGGCTTAGTAGACTTAATGGCGTAAGTTGAAATTAGATTTTTATTTTTTTTGTTGAAGAAAGTGTTGTCTGTAATATTTTAAATGTTGTGTAAGGAGGCCTAATTCAGAGTAAGAAATTTGATATGAGGAGAAGAGGTCAAGAATCATTGGTAATAGAGTGCATGGATATATTCCTAAACTCAATAATATGACAACGGAGGGTAATTCGTCGCCCTTCGTCGAGAGAGCTCCTATAACATAGTATATATATATATATTATATATAAAATATATATATTATATATTAATATATATATATATAATAAATTAATTATATAATTAAATATATATTATATATTATATATATTGATATATATTTTATATTTTCACAGAGTCTTTTGCCACAAAATAGTAGGTGCGTATAGTCATAATTATCGTATCGTTAAGGGAAAATTAAAGGATTGGGTTGTTCTAACCCAGCAAAATATGCAAACAATAATGTTATGCACACCATGATCAGGCGTCATAATTTCTCTATTTTTCTGTTTCGGGGGGTGGCCGCACTTCACCCGATTGGGAAAGGATGGATTATGATGTGCAGAATGATGATGAAGATGAATGATAGATGAGTGATTGATTGATGGCAATGATGATGATGATTGAATGGATGTGATGATTGATGATGATGAATATGGTTAGCTGGATGATTATGAGTGATGATGATGAATTGATGAGATATGATGATGGATTGATTGGAATGATGATAGAATGATGATGAATATGAAGTATGAGATATGATGATGGATATGAAGATGAAGAATGGTTAAAAATATACATGTCTGGTTCACTACTTTAATTAGAATAAGTATTTTTACGTAAATGATATATATATTATAATATTGTTAATATAATGATTATATATATATAATATATAATATATATATATATTTAAGTTAAAGTTAGTTATATATTATAATATATAATATATATAATAGTTATTCTATATGGAGAAGAAACCATAAAACTAAACTGTGGTCGAAGGCAATAAATTAAAAATTCTAATTTGCAAATTCTGCATTGTCAGCAAATTTTTATAAAAAATCGTATTTTTTCGAGCAAGTTGAGACCAAACACGACTAAATTAATAATGCATTACCAAATCATGAATTCGAAATGAATACAGACGCGTTAAATATACTATGATTTTAGAACTTATTGCCATTTTTTTTATTTTTGCTTCTGTAGTAGCGGGTCGTGTTTTTTTATTATTATTATATTATTTGCTTGTTATTAGATTTTCTATATTTCTAGTTTATTTACTATATGTTGTAGAATTGATTATTTTTGAAGTTTAGCTGTAAAAATATCTGTTTTAATGTGGTGAGCTTAAACTCCATCTTCAATCTATAATTCTTGCATCAATCTACTTATCTAAATAAGGTATTTTTTCATTTGCATGCATTTATGTATATATATATTATTATAAATATATAATATATATATATATATATTATATTATATATAATATATATATATATATATAATATAATAAGTATTAATAGTATATATATATTTTATATATATATATAGTATAATATATATATATTAAATATATATTATATATATATATATATATAAGGTTTTTTTTCCTATTCATGAATCGGTCTTAATAACTCTCTCTCAATCTTCTCTCTTCTCTCTTCTCTCGGCTCTCTCTCTCTCTCTGTCTTCTGTCTGTCTGTCTGTCCTGTCTGTCTGTCTGTCTGTCGTCTGTCGTGATTTGTCTGTTCATGTGTCCTGTCTTCTGTCTGTTGTCTGTCTGCCTGTCTGTATGTTCTTGTCTCTGTTCTGTTGAGTTCTGTTTTCTGTTCCTTTGTCTGGTCTTCTCTTCTTCTTCTCTCCTATTCTTTCTCTCTGTTCTCTCTCTCTCTCTCCTCTCTCTCTCTTCTCTCTCTCTTCTCTATCTCTCTTCCTCTCTCTCTCCTTCCTCTCGTCTCTCTCTCTCTCTCTCTCTCTCTCTCTCTCGTTCTCCTCTCTCTCTCTACTTCTCTCTCTCT
>JABUQX010020840.1:0-20389 GCA_015478945.1 Trachelipus rathkii
CAATATATAGGGTTTAAAGTATGCTCAGGTTAGGCAATTGGTTGTTTTTGGTTGTTATGGAAAATGTGGAGTGTTCATGAAATAGCTATTAATATGGCAATATTATCTAATGTTTGAGTGCTATGATCTGCATAGAAGTGCTTGTCATTGTGATCTATTATGATTTATTTATTTATTATGATATATTCTAATTTTACATTGCAGGTGGCATAGTGAATATAGACTTTGTTAAGCTATTTATGTTTTGATATAGAAGCATTTAAACTTTCAAAATAGCATAAGTGATAAAATTGGTAAAACTTACAATTATTATTAGTAACAAGAATTTGAACCTTTACAATCAATAGAATGCAATAGAGTCCACAGATTGGTCGAGAGGACAGGGAGGTTGGATAAGTGGTTATAGAATAAGTGCTTTAGCTTAGCACTCTCTAGCGGTATTTAAAAACCATTGTGTTATGAAATCTAAACCTGGTACAGTCCTTATATTATTGAATACATAAAAAGAATAAGAAATTTTATTTATTTCTTTTTTTACTTGTGGCTTTATTTTTTTCTTTGATGGGTTCTGAATTACCATTGGATTATCAGAAATATACACGAACCCTTCTATATTTAACATAATTATTTATTATAGACACTAATTGTTGGCATTGTTTTTTGTTATTTACAAAAAATATGCGCACGACAGAGTTTTATTGAAACTCGGCAACAGGCGAGAAGCACCAAAGTACTCCTACACCCGTGTCTTGTGCCTAAACTCCTCAGACTCCTAATAGAGAGAATCACATTCTTCTTAACCTTCTTATCAATTTTGTCAGTAAAGATATGTAATTTATATCGTACATGGATACCTGATAAGCATCCCATCGATCTCTCTCCTAAATCTTATTATTCACAAGGCATGGGAGAAATGTACGCAACATCAATTTCACCATCCGTCTGTACCTCAAAAGGGATCCCACTCAGCTTTGAACTATTTCTTATTAATTCAATTTCTTCTTGGGTGCCATTATACTATATACTCTTCCTTCACTCTCACTATCTACTGTAATTGCATTCACGCATGTCAATATTCTTCTCATTTTTCCTTTTTTTCAGGAAGGGACGCCATCTGCATGGTGGGTGTTCTCTGGACTCTCTCGGCGCGAAACCGAAAGGTCCGACTCCGACTCACCGACTCCGTCTCCGTCTCCGGAAAATCCGTCTCCTATCAAGGAGCGAGCCCATGTCTCTCAAGCTCTCTTTAATTATGACTCTATATAACAGAGTCATTTTAATTTTTTTAAGGGATGTGTGTGTGTGTGTGTTGTAGTGTAGGGTGGTGTGCGCAGCGCTCGCGGAGCGACGGGTGAGAGTTACGATAATCTCCTCTCCCACGGAACTGAGATTAAACGTCCCATCAACAGATGTTCTGCTCACTCAGAGCCTAAGCTCACGTTAAGTTGCTTAAGCTCACACTCTTCGGGGATTTGGCAAAGAGGACTCATAAAAATGGGTATAACAATTCGAATGGGCGTAGCAGATAACGCTACACGATTTCGGGGGAGTACTTCCCCCTCTACTGATTAATTCATTCCTTTAGCAAACGACTTGGAAATTAGTTTACAATCAGGGATTCGGTGATCTTATCCCCATGATTAATTACTATTATGGTATATACCAGGGAGTTTTGAAGGCTAAGATATATCTCTTATAGCGTGTTTTGAGTCGAGTGAAACAAGCATGTCAGGTAAAGGTCAAAAAGTAGCGGGGTCAATCATTCTAACTAATTATCGGATTATTATTTTATTATTTTATTAATCTAAAACGTTACCATCTTCTAAAACATGGAACATATGTGCTTATTGTCAAACCTATTGGGTGTGATCCGCAATTAAAAAGAAGAGAGAGAAGAGAGAGAGAGAGAGAGAGATTAGAGAGCAAATTTAAGAGAGAGAGAGGAAGAGAGAGATCGAGAGAGAGAGATGAGAGGAGAGAAACGGAGATGAGATTGAGAAGAGAGAAGATGAGAGAGAATCATTGAAGAGAGACGAGAGAGAGCTTATGAAAGATGATGGGAACAAGTAGAGAGAGACAGAAGGAGAGAGAGTAAATATGATTGAGGATTAATAAATTAGCTCAATAGGTACTGTAAAAGTGATGTGTTTTTACAGGACTTTATGAATTATTAGCAGAATTATTCTATTAAATTGTTTAAGCAAATTATTTGCTGAACATAAAGCATGTTTGAAGGTTGCCTTTTTTTCACATTCTTTCCAGTATTTTATACTTTTGAATAAATAAGACCCGTCAACGTATTCTATACTATCAGTATGATAAACGACTTTAGCTGAAAGGGTAAATTGAAAGTTTTTGCACACTAGCGGATATAGGTTCATCTTTATATGATAGCAAAAGATCCTTCTTCTTCGCAAGACTTTTGCCGGGTCAGGCTGAAAACTGTGAACTTGTTTAAAAGAAATTGCCTAAAAATGGTTGTTAAGTCATTTACCTATTCACATATATAATTATATATACACTAAATTTTATAAATAAAACGGACCTGTTGTAAATATGAGTTATCTCAGATGGAGTTTGGATTATTGTTTGCTCAACTATAACACGCTCATATTCATTATGACTACGAGGATTTAAAGGGGTTTAAGGGAGTGGATCAAAATTTTGCAACTAATTTGTAATTTCGAGTATATAATTTCACATATGTATTTAAATTTTAACTTTGTGAAAAAAATCATGAAGTATATAGCATTTAATATATAATTATATATAATTGTATAACAACTGATATAATTGGGATTTTCAAGTATATAAATGGTATAATGCTAAATTAAATCATTAAAATTTAGATATTATAAGGATTATAATTATAATTAATCTTGATCAACATGTATCAATTGATATGATTTGTGATGATATTATTGATTAATTATTATTATTATTGAAATTATCGGTCATTATTGATTATTATTATTATTGATTATTCATTCATTATTATTAATTAAAAATTACATTAATAATAAGTATAATAAATAGGCTACATAACTAATAATAATCAAATAAATTTAATAATAATAGAATAATAATAATAGATAATCGATAAATCAGCTCATAGAGAATAGAATATAATTTTAAGTGAATTAAAATTAACTTTTAGTAATATTCTTTTTTAAAGTGCTAATTCCAGCATTAACGGGCATAGCAGCCATAATAATAATAATAATGTAGACAGAGACTTTATGCTATCGAAAGGAAAGGCCCTTTGTTGACTCCGAAAAAAATGCTTCCCAAAGCTTTTTAGTATATAGGCTTTTTACGGTAATTTCAAATACTCTCTTCTCGTGGCGACGTATAGAACCCGGTCCCCTTT
The DNA here is from genome assembly GCA_015478945.1 of Trachelipus rathkii. Taxonomy (NCBI): domain Eukaryota; kingdom Metazoa; phylum Arthropoda; class Malacostraca; order Isopoda; family Trachelipodidae; genus Trachelipus; species Trachelipus rathkii. The sequence goes on from JABUQX010020840.1 coordinate 3,371, forward strand.
GTGTTTTAGACACTCTGCTCTTTAATTTGGTTGGTCTAGAGCGGGTCTTATTTGGTTATATCGGTTTATTTTTATTTTGTGTTTATTTACTTCTTCAGTACCTATTTTTACGAGTGAGTTCGTAAAATAGGGTTAGATTTTATGGGGAACCATTACGCGGTATTTAGATTTGTTAATAGGGAGGTTAGGGGGGGATTGCTTAGGTTGTAGTATTGTTCATATTGTAGGTTTTATAAGGGAGATGCGCTATTTATAGTGTTACAGAGTTAATTTAGGTTTAGGTGTTCTCGCTAGGGTTTAAGGAGGACGATCATTAAGGATAATAAGGGTATTTGATTGGTTTTTATGGTTGTCGCGTAATAATTTTTTGAGAAATCTAATTCTACTTACTTATTTTTTTTTTGAAAAAGACTTCTGTTTTTTGTTTAGGGCTGCTCGGCTATTTGCCTTAAAGGTTGGATTTTTCTTAAAAGATGAGAAATTTTTATCTTGCCATTTTCTTTTTTAGGAATACAGCAGATAAGAAGGGCATATATATAATGTAGGTATTCATTCACTCAAATCCCTAATATTATGTCAATTAATCATTTAACAATATGAGAAACACCCACAAGGTTTGGTATTTATAAAGAGTATGGAACATATAAAAAAACAATATATAGATTTACATTAAGATACTACCTATACACTTTATTTCATTCAAACGGAAGGGTAATTAAAAAAATGGCCATAAACACATTAACGAAATTATTATTTAATTAACTATATTTGGTAGCACTTAGGTTATAAATTAAATAATATACTTATAATAATATATATATTATTTAATTATATAAGAAAGTGTTGGTAATATAATTATATAATAAAATCGATTATATTATATTATGAACTGAGTCATTTAATAAAATTTTGATTAATTATGCATATATATATATTATTATGTTATATTATATATTAAAATTAATCGGTCTGTGTAGAGAATATTATTATAATATCTATCTATTTATCTAAATATTCACTTTTTGTGCTGTACAATATATACATAGGGAATGAGTCGTTTAATATCTATAAAATTCTAAAACTATATAACTTTATCTGTTCATATACTTATCATTGTAAAAGGATTGATAGATTAAGTGATTTGTATGAATAGAATAGATAGATAGATTATTAATCATTAGATAACGATAGATGATATGAGATAGATAGATGTCATGTAAGATATGAGTAGATAGTATAGATAGTAGAATATAGATATAGACAGAACCTGTGACAGACCCAGATAATAAATAATGTGTGTAATCTATTATACTCGATTGCGTCATTGCGAAACACACCCACGATCTTTTGCCAGTTGTTAAATAACAGCTTTTAATACCAGCCATAAAAAAAACAAAAAAAAAAAAAATAAAAAAAAAAAAAAAAAAAAACCCTATGTTCGAAGTTTGGTTTTAAAACATGGAGACTTGAAGGCCTCAAAACAGGCCATAAAATTCGGCCCATCAAGACTTCCGGGAGTCCAAATTTCCATGGATATATGTGTCGTATTTTTAACTTTATTTTATTGACTTATTTTTTATTATTTAAATTTTAATATATCTATTTTTTATTTTTTTAGTTTTTTGCCCATTATTTGTTATTGTTTTGTGAGTGTCTAGATTTTATATGTGTTTTAATTTTATATAGTAATTCAGCTTTAAAATCTTAATTTATAGGGTTTTTGTTGTACTTTTTATTTGTACCATTGTATTTGTTTTGATTTTCTTTAAGTTGTACTTAATTTTTGTCTTTAAAATATTTTTATTGAGATTTTTTATTTTCGATTTCAATCTTTTTTTTATCTGAAAATTAATTTGATATTTTAAGTGTATTATTATTTGATATATTAGTTAATTTATTATTATTATTAATTATTATTTATGATTATTATTATTTAGGATGTAATATATATTATTATTATGATTATTAAACTTATATTTTATTATGTATTATTATTATCTTATTATATATTTATTTATTATTAATTATTTTATATATTCATTATTCATATAAATATATCATTATTACTCTTAATTATTATATTATATTATTATTATTGTTTATATGTATTGATTATTATTATTATTTATGTATTATTATTATTATTTTTTTATTATTATTATCCATTACTTATCCTATAATTATTATTATTATTATTTATTATTTTTATTATTATTATTATTTATTATTCTTATTATTCATTAATTATATTATCATTATTAATATTATCACTAACAATAAGATAATTATTATTGATTAAAATTGTTGCACTTGTAAGTTGGCCGGATTGTTAAATATTATTTATAAAATTTATTTATTAATTATTATTATATATATAAATTATTATTTAATATGTCAATTATCTATAATTAACTAATATTAACTTATTAATATTATAATATATTAATAGAAGCTTTTATTATTATTATATGTTTTATTAATTGTTATATATAATTTAATTATTATTATTTTTTAATTTTATTTTATTTTTTAATTATATTATTCGAATTATTTATTATTAATTATGGTATTATTATTTATATCTATTAATTAAAATAACTTCTAAACAATTAAATTATCATATTATCACAATATTCAGTCAATTGTCTAAATTAAAATTTATCTTCTTTTTTATTCTATATAAAGGGAGCACCAACCATTGATTTTATATTTTTTTCCTTTTCAATTATAAACCATTTTTAGTTTTTAAAAAAAAAAATTAAAAAATTCCACGTATGTCATTTGCTCAACAACACACAAACAAAAGAGAAACAAGAACAAAAAACAAAAATAGTAAACAAAAAATTTAATCTAAAGATGGCCAATTAACAAAACACGCTAATTTATATCCCAAATTTTGGGACGTTTATCATTTTTTTAATCTATTCTTGACATGAAAGGAAAATATGGTCTGGACTGTGAATTATCTATATCACCAGAACTCGTATACACACATAAAACACACACTACACTACCCAAATACGCACCTACACGACAATGTACATCACATAAAAGCTGTACATATATAAATATTGCATTTAGGTCATTACATTTTTGACACACACAACTACAAAAAAAGACTAATTAAATATATACATGTTTAAGCAGCAGACACACACGACATACACACAGCACTGCAAACGCGACACATCACATGACAGCAACACTCTACTCACATAGATATATGTATTTGTATATAACTATATATTATCTTAATATTAGGGTAACTATAAGATAAATATATTTGTTTGCATTTTAAAAAAAATCTTTTCTTTATATAATAGTCTACATTAGAGTATTATACCAATTATAATTATAAATTTGAAATTGATCAACGGTATATTATTAACTTTAAACAAATATTAAAATAATTACAAAATTTAAATTATCCTCTATTCAAATTCATCAAGAGTTTAATATGTCATAAATATTGTACTACATTATACTTATCCCTAACACAACACATAAATCCTCTGCATTACATAACATTTGGTTAATTGCACAAAAAAACATCACATCTGGGACATCTGGGTTCTCATAATTTAATAAAATTCTTATACACGTAAAAATGCTTTTTTTAGTAACTTTTTATTTGTTATAGATATTTAATTTAATATTTATTATTAACAATAGGTGTGTTTATTATTTCAACGTAAGTTAATTTTATCTTACTAACGTTTGAATCCTGATAAATTATTAGAAAATTTTAGTTTAATTCTATGAAGCGTAACTAATTTTAATGAAGCATTAAATAATCTAATATTTTTGGTGAAATGTTTATATTAATTGGTGTTGGCTATTTACAATTCTTTTAAAATATGTAATCAAGCAAATGATACGTACTGCAATGATCACTGAAAATATTGTAGGAATGTACGAAACATGCTGGTATGATTCCTGGGAAACATTTATTTATGAACACGTGAAGTAGGGTCATTAACGGCAGGTGCTTAGGCTAACGGTAAAGAAGGTAGTTCGTCATTAGAACAATGACGTAGAGCAGAAATATAAGTTTCTCCCAAATCAAAAAAATAGGATTCTAATTTTTTATGATATATAGGAATAGTATTGGGCCAACCGAAAATGGCTACACCAATGCACTGTTACTCCATAAACATTATGGTATATTTTTATTATAACACACATATTTTTTTCATCACAAGTGCCTTTAAACCAGAAAGCAAACTTAAGGAGAATCATCTTTTTTCAGAAGAATATAAAATAATCATTTCATATATTCATTAATTTTTTTGATATGTCCTGGCTCCGGCTCGTGGCTTTTCCTGTTTGCCGATCCGGAATCCTGCTCTGATCGCGGCTTAACCAGGCTAGAACCGACGTCATTCCTCCAATATCTTTTTTAAAATACATGTCACATTATTACGAATTCAGATGTTGCCATCTTTTTAATAATTGTTGGTCTAAGACTCCAATGGCCAAGGCTTAACCGAGACCTTCCGACTGTCCGGTTCGTAGCGTTCGGGCCTGCGCCTCCGGTCAGTTTCCTTTATTTTCTAGTAAAAAACGCTATTCACTCTTCGACTCCGACCCCACCCAAAACCTGTTTTAGGTTCAGCTCCAGCTACGTCCCTGACTCTGCAGGCTTGAATAAAACCACTCATACATAATGAGTAATAGCAGAAATTCTAGTAATATACTCACTCAATACTAGTCGAATTATAAATATATAAATATTATATATAGTATATATACATTTATATATATATATATGATATACTGTATATTATTTAGAACAATACTAATAATATATATATAATCTATACATATAATATACTATATATATAATACCAGTAACCTATTAACCAATATATATATAATTATATATAGTATTATTATAAATATTGATATTTAAAACATATCATAAAGATACTAATTATATAAAATATTATAAATATATAATATATATATTATATATATAAACTATATTATACATAATATCTTATTATCATATTAATTATACATATAAAAAAGACAATATTAAATCAACCCACATACTCATCTATAAATAATTATGTTATTAATCTAATAGTTATAGTTGACGATAATAATAATAATAAGTATATTACTTTTCAATTATTTTTTTATGTATAATATGTATTATATATGGTGTTCTTATATACTTATATAATTTATCTTCCTGCTTTTTATATACATATCCTATACCTCTTCTAGTCTGGTTTTTAAAAAGTTTATTACTATAAATAGTCTATGTAGGTATTACTAATATATTAATATGAAATATAAACATTACATGTATTAAATATATATATAAGATATTTATGTTAATTATATTATTATATATTGTATATATAAATAATATATTATATATTTAATATATATTAATAGTACATAATATATTATATATAGTATTATTATTATTACGAAATCCGTGAGTATCCTACTAGTATAGGCCCGTATGTAATAATATAGCTATATGGCCGTGTTAAATAACTAGATAGACCCGTAGCGTAGCGAGAGTCATATTAGAAAGTAAAAATATACTAAGTAGCGGGTGAGTAGTATGGAGTGAGAGTGGTATTAACTATCGATGGGATATAGAAAACCTCATTGTTTTCAATACCTCAAAATACCTAGACATAATTTCCACCCAAATCAGATAATCTTCTATAAATAATATCTCAATATACTATAAAAATATATTATATTAATATAATTATATATATATATATAAGCAGTCATAATAATATATATATATATACCATATTAATAAACTTTATAATATATTATATATAATATAAAATAATAATATATACTATATATAATAGTTATATTAAATAAATAACATTAAAATCACATAAATATAATGATATAAATAGACTCTGTAGGATATTTATACCGTATAGAAGGCAGGGGGTGATAGTCATCTACTACTATATAAGTGCACAATGAAGTCCTATTACATAATCATTAGTATAATACTTAATATAACAATACATATCGGGATACCCGAAATAGTACTAATCAAATAATGTATAAAAATACTTAAGTACACTCAAATTCATTTTCAAGATTTATAGCCAGTGACCATCTCATTATATCCTTAGTTCTCTTCCTTGAACGGACCATATTGAATCATAAACAGTGTGCGCGAATTGTTATTATTATTATAATACGTAGAAGGGATCTTGGAACCCTAATGGCACATAGTGCTATACTACCTCATATATTGGGTGAGTATTTTATTCAAATATATATTTCTTTACTTTAAATATTATAATTATTAAGATCTGCAATGTATATTTTATATAAAGTAATTAAACTCAAATTACTATAGAAGTATCATAAAAAAAGTATATAATATTAAATACGTTAACTAGGCCCTATCATATATAATAATAATATAGCATTATCAAGGAATATATATACCCAAGTCATATAAGCAAATTAGAGTAAAGAATTAACAGCTGATATACAACATAAAATATAAATAGCCTATTTTTCTATCTATTTTTTCTAGCTATATCTATCTATATCTATCTATACCAATCTATGTCAATCTATAACATATTCAACTATATATAGAATAGTATATATTATATATACATATATACATATACGGACTAAACTTCAATTAGACAATGTTAGGATATAGCATAATCATGAGTCTTTGGATAATGCTTTCAACTTAATACATCAAAATATATAGTAATCGCTTTCATACTATACAATTACATTAAATAATATTATAATATATTCAATTATTAAATTTATATTATAATATACTTCTTATATATATTAAATTATTCTTATCTTTATTATCGCTAATCATTATAATTTTATATATTTATTATAAGTTATAGGTATAATATGCTTTATTTATCAATAAATACTTTATACTCTTAAATTCGTACGGTACATTTCATAGTCACCAGGTCATCTATTAATTATATTAATTCAATCCACTAATTATATCTATATAAACATTATTTTACACTTATTATACACTTTAATATTATTAATAATAATATTATACTTGGCAAAATATATTATCAGCTATTTTTAAAGTGTTATGTTTTTATTAATTTAGTTACATGGAATAGCTTATATTTAATATTAATATGATTTAATATAATATTATATTAATGGGATATATTTTATTATTAGTAATTTAATTTTACTAGGTAAATATATATATACCTATCCTGAACACAATTCTAAATCAGGCAATAAAATTTAACTTTGATATATAAGGTTCATAAAAATTTACTAGAGTGATTATAGCCTTTGTTTAGGTACACGGTATTGAGAGTTTAAAATATGTTTGTTAATGAGTGATTTTACATTAAGAGTATATAGTCGAATTTTATGATAGCTTGAATCGTAAAAGACGTCAGAACTGACTCAACTAATGACAACCATCCCAAAAGCGTGGAGTTTGTAATTAAATTAGGTTAATACATTTTTTTCATATAAATTTTTCATTTGTATATGGATACGCGAGCTCAAATCAACCTTATTATGTTACTCTGTGTAGGGGAATTCAGTTTAACGACTTTACAATTTAACTACAAATATATATACTCTTCACTCAATATTTCAGTGGATGGTGACTCACTACTAACGCTCTAGCATAAAAACGGTTCTATGTTACTATTATTTTTAAATTAAAATATAACTATACATAACTATAATAATAATTATAATTATAATAAATCAAGATATCTAAAAGCAATATGTCACAAAAATATACTTACCTACACACATATCCAATTATTTACATACTAGCTATTAACCTATTTATTTGCTACACTGCATGTTATTTATATTAATATTAATTACCATTGGAATATATATATATATTTAACTATTATATATTAATACAAAGATTCCTATATACAATATATGTGAAGTTATCCAATGGTAGTTTGTGAGAATTACAATAGTATATATATATAATTAATAATAAGAGCATAATTATGACCGGTCGCAGATTTATCATATTAGCTTAACATTATAATTTATATAATTACTTAATAATTATTAATAATTTTATAATAGTAATTATATATGTATATTATAATGTACGTATATGTTTGTAATATGAATAGTGAATGTATGTGTGTGTTATTATATGTGATTCGTGTAATGTTTGAATATGTTGATGTTAGTGTGAGTACGTAGTCCTTTATACAAATCTTAAATGAATTTTTCCTTTGGAAGCTAGGCATGATAGATACATTACGATGATAAATATTATATCTTTGCGTTATTTATTTTTAACTATATTTGTTATTATATATAACTTGTATATATCTTTAAATTTAGATCAATATATAAAAGTTACTGAAAAGTCACATTAAACGGAGTATATATAAAAAATCTAATGGCAATACTATTATTTTATATAACATTAAGTTACCGAGGGTATGGATGCTATATATACTCAATATCTTAATTTTAAAAATGTATCAAATTATATTATGTATATTTTTTATACTCTTTATATATACACTTTATTATATAATATATTATCTTACTTATATATATATAATACATTTTAAACTCGAAATAATATATATTAATAATTATTTATTATACATTTCAGAGCGCGGTTTTTAACAATAATTAACAGTTTTAAGTGAACGCACATTCAGCGTCTAGAGGTGTTAGGATCCCGGTGGCGTCTATAACAACCAATCCGATTAAAATATTATATGAAAATAAATAAAACTCATTGATCAAACATCTACATCACGTACACTATTATATAAATTCAATACGTAAGAAATATATTATAGAGGATTACATCAAATTATTACTAATAAAACAAATAATATTAGAAATAAATATATAAAAAACAAAAAATAAAAAAAGACGCAAAGGTAGTTTAAATAATAGGAAAGCGAAATAAATTTATAACGGTATATGTTGTTGACAATTTATACGAAAAAAAAGGCATTTAGAACTTTACGACTAGAAGAAAACAATTACAAAAATAGAAAAAACAGAAGTGAATATAAGTCAGCTGATAACCTAACAGATATCAGTATTTCAAATAACAGAAAATATGCAAGAATCATTGAATACAATTTCAATTCACTAGTAAAATCTTATATATGATTCGTAATGATTAATTTATACTTGAATAGACAATTATATATCTAGAAACTTTATCTTTACACGTGTATTTCATCATGAAGGATCCTAATAACCACAACAATAACCCTTTAGCTATATCTGCTCCGAACACATGGATGCGATACTTTATGTGAGGGCTCGATAAATCACACGGTATGTTACTATCAGAGTCATATTGTGCCTAAAAGCTCATCCCAGAAAATGCCAATTTAAAAATTAATTCATTCATCACACCTGGTACACTTATATTCCAGAATCAAGACGCACTCTTATGCGAATAATCATCGGGTCACATTGCAATCTGCTTAAACAAAATGAAAACGTATTCCGTGAGTAGAATTAGAACATTGAGTTTCCTAATACATATTCTTAAGAACCGAGAATTTATTTCTTATTAACATCATGAGTCATACATAAAAAGAAAAGACACACTTCCTTTTATTTGAGCTAATAGTACTACATACGTAATTAACATATTAACTACACCTCACCTTTTCGCCACCACATAAAATCTACAAGCATGATAATGTGGAAGAGCAGGTAGTACTGATAGAGCTACTACGCTTGCAAAACCTTAAGAATGTATAGATGCTTATTTAGGTGTTATCACCTAAAATCCAATAGTAATTCATAGTATTAGTATCTAACAAAAGTACGCTCTCAGATTGAAATAAACCATACAACCTCATAAGGAAATGAAAGATTTTGCCCTTATATTTTTATTATTGTTGAATATTACAAAAATAGAAATAAAGAAAACTTTAACTATTTTTTTTCTAATTAAAATAACAATCAACCCATGAAGTTTGCATAAAGTTAATTAAGACAGGACAATAATTAAGTTGACAATAATTTAGTTTATCATTATGATTACTTTGGTTATGATGTGATTATAATAGAATTATTGAAAAGCTAATTTCAAGTATTATTCAACATGTAACAGAAGTCCTATTTAGAGGGAATTTGATTGGAGTCATCGAGGGTTGGATAGTGAAAAAAGCTACATTATTATGATAATAAAGCATATAACGGTAGTTATTAATTCTACAATTGTAATTACGTACATCAAGCTATTATAAAGCTATAGTAGTATGTGGATACTATATTCATATTACTATACTCTCACCAACCAACATACTACACATAAACATTATTATAATAGTAGTATATATATATAAGTATATTTTAAATATATATATATATCTTATTTATAACCCTTATATATACTGCCCATATAATATATTTCTTATTGTTGATTTCTATTTTATAGATGATAAATCGTTATGGATGAATTGCAGAGAGATGTAGTAAGAGTACGGCTAAGGCTAGACGTGAATATACAGAGTAATTAGAGAGAGAAGAGTAGCGTATGAAATCATTATCGAGTATAATTATATATGTTCAATGACCATTAATTTAAATTAGTAACCTTAATTATCATGTAAATATTAATATGATATAATATACTATATCTATTGAGTATAGTATAATATAGGTAGTACAAGATATTCTTATAATACTGTCAGAAAAACTCTTTTTGGTTCCGACCTCCCTATTATATAATAGTACAGCGTATAAGTAGACATTCCCTGCCAATAACTTCAACACTTAGACATTCCAAAAACTTAGATCTCAAAAGAAAAGCAACAATGTCGAAAATGGAGACGAAATGTTCGCTCGTTATTTAATATAGCTATGATTACTTTTATTTATTAAAATATGGTGCTCACATTATATTGTGGCGATAATACCTCTTGATTTTACGAAGATCTTAGATCATTTCTTAGCGTTACATGTGATGTATCTTTCAATTAAAAATCCTCGTATTATTGATTATTTTCGTTGGACTGTGGGATGTTTTCAAATATAAAAATCAGAATGGTTTCACATGAATCTATAAACACATCACACGACAATCAGGCATAAGCAGTTTGGAAACTGAAATTTTCCACATTATTCACAAGATGGGTTTCCTGAAATCTTATAACTAACATCTTTTTAGTATAAGTCGACCACGACAACAATTCCCACGCAACACACCAAAGGACATCTGATTGCAAAGGCAGTTTTTCTTGCTATAAATCGTACTAAAGACATCCCTCCACGAAGCACACACGAAACTGAGTCAACGCCGAGCCACCACTTTCAAAATGGAGCCTTACCTATATATCAATAGTAATCAGACTTATTAAATAAGTTTATACGAATCATACATCATCCTGGTATGAAAAATAATTATAAATTAAGTATCAGCGATGGTCTGACAAGATGATATAAGAAAGAATTTATGAAACTGATGAGCTATTTACCTAGTACTTTCATTAACATTTACGGATTAGTTATTCCCAGTATATATAATATTATTATATACTTATTCATATAATTTATATTTAGAATTAGATAGTTATTACTATTATAATCTATAATCATATATAATATATATTATTAATTACTATTAATATTATATTTAAATATATTATATATATATATAATATATATATATTATATCTATATATTATATATTAATATATTATATATATATATATTAATATATAATTATATATATATATATATTGATCTAATAAGTAATATATATATATATATATACATAATTAATTATATTGATAAGAGTAGGTAATCAGTAGATAATCATATTCATATACCGACAAAGCATATTACTCCATATATGGTAGCTATTTAATTGGATCTATTTATGACTAGTGTAAACCTATATATCACACTCCAGTTGTACTAATATATAATAATATATTACGCCGTCCTATTACTACCACTAATAAATCTCTTTTATACTCATCCTTTATTTCATTTCAGCATAAATGCAATTATTATCCATCTCAAGAGTCGAACCATCCCTGCATTTGTTTTCGATGTCTCAATTCTATAAATAACGAAATTAAATAGGATAATGACCTAAAAAGTCTGGCCAAGGAGTAGCCAATAGGGTTGGCCCTCCAAAAATGATTCACCTCACCGCCCATACGACCCGTCAATACTTAGAGAGTTGACAACACTTCGGTGGAAAGTTGGTGTCATCACTGAAATGCCGTCCCTGTACTTTATCACAGAGAGCTCCTTATCTTTCATGTAATTATTTTGCAATAGTCCTCATATCTAATGCTCCTTCTCATCTTAATTTCAACATTTTTCTTGAAATATTACATCACCTATATCCTACCTTTAAACTCATAATCATTCTCTTAAATATATCTGAGAACCGATAATTATACTATAATACACCTATACTGTTTCTCTTCCTGTTATCTATCACTAATTTATGTTAGCCAAAGGCTGTGATGCAGCTGTATTTAACTTTAATGTGGTCAGCGATGTTGTTGAATTTATGCGGTCAGCGATGTTGTTGCACTTATGTGGTCAACCATAAACTCGTCCGTGTAGCGGACGATCTCTTCAGAATTTTTTTATATCTATGGACTAAAACTATATTCTATATTACTAAAATATTCTAATCTGCTCATTCTATACTGTATTCATATTACTTCAACTGAATCTATATCCATAAATTCATTACTACTATTCCATTAAACTATCTATATCAAAGATACTATAATGATACAATATAATTATACTCTAAGACTCTATTATAGGTCGTTTCAGCGTGTTAATTATAGCTATTCTCTCTCTCTCTATTCTCTCTCTATCTCTTCTTTCATCTCTCTCTATCTCATTATCTAATTCTCTCTCTCTACTCTCTTCATCTCTCGTACTTACTCTCATTATTACTCCTCTCATACAATCATCATCTACTACTAACCATACTATATACCTATACTATATATATATATCTATCAATCATCTTCATCTATATATATATATATAATTTATATATATATATATATTATATTATTAATCTATTATTATAGTATAGTATATATTTATAATATATATATATAATTATATAATAAATATATATATATATACTCATTCCTATATCTACTTACTTTACTAACTTACTTCACTTACTTATATTATTATCTTCTTATTATTAATCATATTATATATTACTATTTTATATAAGTCATTGTTCTTACTTTCTTCTTCTTCTTCTCTTTTACTTCTTTCTTATGTAATTTCATCTAGCTATTCTTTCTATTCTTCTCTTTCATCTTATTTCTATCTAAGCTTCTATTTTTTTCATCTTCTTTCATTCTTCTTTTCTTCTCTTCTTCTTCTATTCTTCTTCTATTCTTCTCTTATCTTATCTTCGACCCTCCTATTCTTCTTCATTCATTCTTTTCTTCTTCTTTGACTCTTTCTTCTTTAATTTATCTTCCTTGGTTTAAACAGAACTCTTTCTTCTCTTTATTCTATTCTATCTCTTCAAGACTTCTTTTATTAATTATTATCTTTTACTTATTACTGAATATTATACTTCTTCTTTCTTATTTGCTGATTATGAAGTTGATAAAAAAATCATCTACTTTTTCTTTACTTATTAACCTTGTTCTTTTGTTTTTATGGTCTCTCAATTCAAATTCAGTCATAAATAATCTATCTTTGTCGGTAATATATTATTATATGCGTATATATATATATATATATATATATATATATATATATATTACGTATAAATAAATTATACGATACGTAGTGAGAATATATTTTTTTATATATATATATATAATATATATTATATATATATATATATATACTATATTAGTGATGGGATATATATTATTATATACTATATAAATTATATTATGTATAATATATACTATATATAATGAGTTATATATTCTAATGTGATATATATATATATATATATATGTTAATATAACTATCTATAAGTTATTTATATAATATATATATATATAATTATTCATTATTATTATATATATATATATATATACTATTTATATTATATATATATATATATATTATTCTTCGGATAATAGACATATGGGACATAGATAAAAATTTTTGTTTGAAAACAAAACAGGCAAGTGAAAATTTGAAGGAAATGGAAAAAGCAAATGATCGACCTCATCCTTTCCTTGTGATTGTTTTCGCATTGCTGTGCAGCCAATTGATGTGTGGATATTTTTTAACAGTGAGGAGCCCGCTCAAATAAAAGGAGAGCGCGATCTCATGGGAATATGACTACAGTTTCTTTTATGCTTCTTTTTATGAAACCTTTGTATCTATAACATATGCTCTTTCTTATTCGTGTTCTAAATGGTTTATTTGTTTTTTTTGTAAGAAGTGTACGTTATTATTATTAGTTATTCGTAAGACCCTACACGCATATTTTGCTTTGGTCTGTAATATAAATATATATATATATATATATTATAATTATATATATATAATATATATATGAGTTATATATATATATATAGAATATAATATATATATTATACATATGATATATAATCTCTATATTCTAGCTACATACATACATATATACAGTGCTGGGCATATTTACTATCGAGGAATGTATATATATATATACTAATATTATATATATAATTACTATATATATATACGGGAATAATTATTAAATTATTATAATCACTGGAGGGTATATGTATCGTGAATGTCATTAATATCTGAGATATTAAGAGTAATTAGCAATACGATGCGGTGGTTTATCTTAATGTTATTCAGTACACTTCTCAGACGTCATCCGGCTGACTGCTAATGCAGATGCAGATGAAACCTCTGACTAATGGTAGAGATGAATAGTTGGTGCTAATTTACTTCGTATATATATAATTATATATATATTATATATAATATTATATCTATATATATATATATATATATAATTCAGTATATAGTGGAACCACGCCGCAGTTGGTCCGCTTCTATTCGTACAACTCGTTTATTCTCCAAACTTTGTAAGTAAAAAATCAAACTCGCCCATTCGTACCTGCCCGCGATCGGAGAGCGTCACCTTTGTTTTCTGGACGGCCACGCGGCTCGCCTCGCTTCAGCTCAGTCTCGTGGTAGCTTCCGTACCCTTCGCATCATCCACGCAGGCTTCGGAAAACTTTGTGCTATATTATTGTTATTTTTTGTTATTTTTATTAAAAATAATGCAGCCATGGGTTCAAAAAAGATTAGTGATTCAACCAAGCCTAAAAGGAAAGCAGTGAGAACGACAATTGAATTGAAAAAAGAACTCGTTGCGAAGTTTGAAAGTGGAACTCGTGTCTCTGACCTGGCAACTCAGTATGGCATGGCTAAATCAACCATATCATCTCCATACTGAAAAATCAGACATTATAAATAAGTTAATGTGGCAAAAGGAGTGACTGTTCTTGCTGTGAACAGGTCACTCTATAATCGAAAGTTTGAAAAACTTTTGTTGTTTTATTATGAAAAACAACATTTTTGAAACAATAATTTGTAAAAAAAGCAAAGCAGTTGCATGATGACCTTAAGCGAGACAACCCTGGAACCAGTGCGCAAAGTGATGAATTTAAAGCAAGTAGGGGTTGGTTTGATCGATTTAAGAAGCGAAGTGGCATTCACAGTATTGTTAGGCATGTGGAGGCTGCCAGAGCAAACAAAGATGCTGCTGAAAAGTTTGTTGGAGAATTTAAAAACTTTGTAGAGAGTGAGGGATTTACTCCTCTCCCAGTTTTTTATTGTGATGAAACTAGCCTCTTCTGGAAGAAAGATGCTATAGAGGACCTACATACAAAAAGAGGTAGAAAATCATTGAGCCATAGACACATAGCCATATGAAAGTAGGCTGAAACACTCTTAACTGGTGTGCTAATTAGCTAGTGGGGACCCTCAAAATTAAACATTTGCTTGTCTACCACTCAGAAACAGAGTGTTTAAGAAAAATTGTTATAAAAAGTAAATCAGTAAGGCTTGAGGTAAGCACAGGATTAAGGCCCTCTTAACACTAAGGCAACTAGGCAATGCCTAGGGCGGCAGAAATATGAGGGACGGCCCTTTGGTGCTTGATTTTACTACAAATCGTGCAAAAAACTGAAAAAAACTACTATCGACACATGTTGTATAATATTATATACAACTTATAATAGTATATATATATATATACTAATAATTAATATATTTTAATATATATATTACGTATTTATATATTTTTCATATGGTATAATATAGACATTATTTGTTTTTCATTGTTATAAGTACATGATTGTCAGAAGATGAAAATCATTGAAATATTATATAATTATATATAATAATATATTTTTATTTATTATATATATATTATTATAATATATGAATAGTATTTTATATATTAATTATTATATATAATTATATATACATCTATATTTAACTATATATATTATAATATATATATATATAATACTTACGTATATATATTTATATATATATATATAATATATATATCAATAAATTATATAATATTATATATATATATAATATATAATATACTAATAATATTAATATAATATATATATATAGTATAATATATATATATATATTATTACAATTTGCTTTAGGTTGAAGTTTTTTTGCCTAGGGCCCGAATGTTATTGATTTTAAGAAGGGCCCTGGATATGCAAGGCAGTTTTCATCCGAGTAGGATGTATGTAAGATTGTTTTGCCCGATGTCTTTAAAAAATATGATAGAAGCAGAAACAATTACCACTCAAGGCCCTTCTGGTACATAGATAACCGCTTTCTGCTTACCTCCAAGTGCAGTTGGCAGGAAGTCTGGTGGGTGAATACACCTTCATCCAAAGTAGAAGGTTTTTGCCCCTGATATACCATCCTTAATTTCAGACCCATGGATTCAGCAGGTCATTTCCAAACTTCAAAAAGTTTAACAAAATTACTTTTTCAAAGGTGCTTTGAAGTGACCTCTGACACAGA